>JAUJYS010004951.1:0-11456 GCA_033995665.1 Melogona broelemanni
ATGTGAAGGGCAGGGAAGGGGAGGGAAGATGGATGCAGTTGGAATAGCCAGACTGCAGGATGCACCCCTAAGCTCTGGACTCCCTAATGAAAGACGAAGATTCCCTATTTTTATCCCTACAATATTTGCTGTTTTATTGGTTATTTTTTATATTATATTTACAACCCTAATCAGGGTTAACCTGGTCATTTGGCCTAACTAAGGTTTCTAACCTATGCAGGAATCTTTCACGTGTACCTGACAACGTACAGGCACGTTCCATTCTGAAGGACATCGCGCGATTGTGTAATTTATTTTATACGCATACATAACCTTGGTTCGTAAACCACCAGACAAAAAACAAACTTTCTTTGAAACTCCCTACACCTACTCTCGTATTGCATTGACAGAACACGGCGACTGTCGCCATCGTTCTAGGTGGCCGGGCCTGCGCAGGTAACGGGTGATGGGTGCACGTACATTGTCGCGCTTCGCGGGTCTCTATAAATAAATCCCCCGGATTACGGGTCAGCGAGACGACGACCGAGATGGGTTCCGGGGACAGGGACGAAAACGACAGCGGAATTTTTGCTGAGAGAGATAGATATATTTGTATGTACATAACGCGGGGGGCGCCAAAGCCGATCGTATTATCGCCGGCACAATCGCACCTGAGGCCTGTGTATTTAGGGGGTGGTGGAAAATACACAGCGTCACCAGCTCGCTATCGTAGCAATACGGACATACACTGCGGCACTGGTGGTGTCATCTAGTGACGACTTCGCGCAACTATGTCTTCGTCTATTGTTTTTCGTACAGGGTTACAACAAATTCGACGCTATTGTTTCATGACAACTAAATGTTGTATAACCATCATTTCGACATAATGGTTTGTTTTTTTTGTTAGCTGCATTTAATTATATTATTTTCCAGTACACTTTTTTTCAAATAAATTATGTTTCTTCAGACGTAAGTATGGTTAACAATTTCAAAATCGCTTGTCTCTCAGTTCCTCAGAAAGAAAAATGGAACGAAACCGTTCCTGACATTTCTTCCCTGGAAAAGGAACCAAGTCGTTACTGAGTTTCCCAATAATGAAACCAGTTCTTAGGAACGAAACTTTTCCGTTCCGTTCCTAACCAACACTGCAGGGGTTCAACATCCTTTACCTCCCATTTCGTTAAATTGTATATACGAATTTCCTTTGGACGAAAAATTGCGCAGGGCTCTGCCGGGTTTTGAACCCGCGATCACAGGCATAGTAGGCGAACACATCAGCCACCCAGCCACTCGACAACCTCATACAAACGCAATGACAGCAGCAAACGTTCAAAAATGCAAGGCAATAACAACAAATGTGCGAATTTTCTCAATTTTTTGTCAGACCAACAGGGGACACTCACAGAACCATCCGAACTTGTCGTCGGGCGCGGGAGCCGGCATCTCCCGCACCGGGTAGGAGTCGCTGTCCTCGCTGTCCGACATGTGGGAAGCGCGGACGGCAGCGGCGAGGAGGAAACGGCAGCCGGTGTCGGCGATAGGCGGCGCGGCGAGCGCTAATCCAATCACCACCACCACCAATCCGAAAACGCACCACAGCCACGGACGCAAAAACGACGTCACCGAGAAAACGTTCAAAAAACGCGAAATGCACAAAACACGCCTAACTTCCTCTCTAGTGAGGTTGAGCCTACTTCCGTCCTAGTCGGGGGCCAAATCAATCCGGGTGGAAAACACTCCTCGCGACGCAGTCGATTCAAACACGCCTCGCACACCAAACCGAGAAATTTGTCAGAACACGATAACAAATTGAAGTAACAACCCTCAAAAAATGTAATATTTTACTAGATAGCGATGTAATAATATACTGGAAATGGGCGCATGAAAAATAAATGCTTTCTACTGAGTGGTTAACGACTTAGGGAAAAAATATTCAGTAAAATAATATTTAAAAAATGGCAGTTTTTTTAAATGGCTAAGAAAAACTGTAAAACAAAATGGCTTTTTTAAGTTTAACTTCACTCCACAAAAAGTCAGGTTTTATTTTTTTTCGGAATGCTACGATGATTTCTCCCCGCAAACGCTCTTCGCGGTTCACGAAAAATAGACCCACAGAACTATCACGCAGCTGTCATTTTTCAAAAATAAATAAATAAATAACAGCCTTGGCAGCGTTGTCTTCACACGCGATAGCTAATAACCGGAAACCGGTTTCCAATAGACCGGAAACGCAAAAATTGGCGTTCGACAAAGTCAAAAATTGATGGAGGAACCAACAATAAAATTCAACAACGGGGGTTATGACTCAGTACTGCAGCAAAAGTTTTTTTTTTTTTTTAAATCACACGCGCACAAAAAAATCGCGAAAATTTCGGTTCGAAGCCACAAATCCGACAGTTCGACGCGCAAATCCCGACAGTCACGATCTTTCGAGAGATCCCGTGTTTACGCGGCACGGCAACCAGGCCGTAAAAATCCCTTGGAGCATCGGAGCACCGTCTAACACGGAACACGCGTTAAACAAACGTTTTCCCTCCGCAACTTTCGAACGTAAAACCGGCAGCAACTTCTGCCTTTCCCCGCTCTTAGAAGTTCTTATCTTTTTCGGAAGCAGAATTCCACGTAGACAGAAAAAAAAACACCGAAAATGAAAGTTTTTTCCGCACAAAATTAGGGTAAATCCAACACAGCTTTTAACTCAGCAACTCTGCTTTCGGTACTGAAATGTACCGCACAGTTAATTAAAATTGGAAGATAAAAAAAAGTCCAATTTTCAGAAGAAAAAAAGGTGTCTCCTGGTAAACAATTTGTACTCCACGACAAAATAATAATTTAAAAAAAAAACACCGAAAAACCACAGGCGAGTCGAAATTTCGTCGCGCCCCAAAAACGTCCCAACAAAACCAACAAAACTTTTTGTCAACAATCTCGGCTCGTGCTGCTTGCTACATACACACGGACAGAGATTTCGAGCAACGGTGAGATTGGGTCGCGTCGTCCAATCGAGTCGCTCGCGCAACAAACGTACGAACGTGTTTCGCGGCACTTCGAGAGATTTTCTGGACGAACCACAAAAAAATTGGTCGGTCTGAAGAGGCGAGTAATTTTCCCAACGTGCCCGCGATTTCTGGAGCGAGGGGAACGGTGAAACTTGAGGAAAAGAGTTTTGGCGAGCATAAAGTGAGAGGATAGACGGGGAAAGCTAAAAGAGAAGAAGTTAAAGGAAAAAACGGGAGCGCGCATGTGCACAGAATCAAAGGTGCGCAAAGTTGGCCCACCGATTATCGATAAATCTGATCTACGAAGGCTTATTATTCCCAGGCATTCTTAAGTTCCTCAAAAAAAGGAACCAGTTTCTAGGACATTATCAACAAATTGCTTGGGAACATACATTTTTTGGAAAGTGCTAACAACTATCGACCGTTATTAAATTATAGGCCTTTAAATCCCATATACAGATTCATCTTAATTCAGCGGAATAACAGATTTATAAATCTGTAGAACACGTGTACCGTTTGCTGCTCAAAGTACTAACATTCTAATAAAATAACATAGCAAAAGATTTTCAAGACTACATCCTCTACATCACTGTAATTGTGCGCATCCAAACAAAAGCAACTATACAACGACAAAACATAGGTTACAGATTATACCGGCGCAACAACTCACGCCATTTTCCGGTAACTTGTGGTCAAGAAATGTATAATTAAAATTTTAGGATTGCATTTCGAATGACCAACCCACGATGGGATAACGCCTTACCAGCAAACATATATTTCGACTTAATTTTTGTAAGTCCTTAGCTGCCCCTCAAGCAGAAATCGTCACTGTCAGAATCTTTGAAAACAGCACCATGTGCCGTTTCAAGACAACACGTAAACGCCACCTGCATGGCGATCGCGGTGTAATGCAGAGAAACCATTCCAGGATACAGGGGGAGCTTCTTCAAGCATTGAGAAACAAGCGGCGAATTATGCATCCATTTATACTAATCTTCACTGCAAAGGCAGGTTACCTATTCATGGCATATTGGGGGACGATCCGACCATTTTACCTATCCTATGCTTAAGTGGGAGGGGGTGCGTGGCTTTTACGGAGCTGAGAATGGACGACCCGTAGACAGACCTTCGTCAAACATGGCGGCTACAGCTTGTTGGGCACGTTGCCACCGCTCGTCGGCGAAGTGGGTCTCGATCCTCGATGCCTCAAGATATTGTATAATGTGTGTAAATATACACGCGCATAAACACACGCGGGGAGGCGGGTTGGTGCAACCATCAGAGAAGCGAGGGCCGCACACGGCCCGCCGTTATAAACTCATGTAATGATGAATGATAATATGAATGACGACCAATTCGTCCGTTCGACATGTTACAGAATGGAAGTAAAGACGTGGAACCCGTACCTGTACGGTACGTTGACAGACACAAATTAAAGATTCCTACCTAGGTCAGAAGCCTAGGTTAGGCCAAAATTATCAGAACAGTGAATTATGTGTACCCTTGACCATAAGGATGGACTACGGCAACACTTCTAGTATTGATGCAAATAGCAGATTACTGTCGAATTTCAAAAATAATAGGATATTAATGACAACTAATGACATTTGTTGTCATTAATATCTATTTATTAATTATGTGTATTTATTAATACACATAATTCACTGTTCATTTTAATCAAACGGCTCCTATTTTTATTTTCAAAATTATCAGGTTTGAAGCAAACAGAATAGCAGTAGTATAAATAAGTCATCTTCGTCCTTGACTGGCCATTTCACCCGACACAGACCACACAGACCACCCGGCACAGACCACTCCGAAGCTGCTTGCGGGTACGACCCGACTAGCCGAGTCGACGATCCAGGGTTCGATTCCTTGTAAGGGTTTATTCGATTATTCACGTTTGTTCGATCCAGGTGTACTGGTGAAAATGTGCTCCTGAGAATAAGACTCGAGCTCAAAAAGGGACACATAACCTATTGTAGTGATATTCACTACAGTATACGGTGATCCTGAACAAAGTTGCATTTGTAACAAATCTAGTGTTCAGATTCAGAAATTTTATTTGACCGCCTATGTAACCGCCACCATGTTCAGGATTCATGCAAAAAATTGGAAATTCATATCTCTTGACTTATTTTTAAAGATTAGTAAACCCATTTTTTAAACATCAATTTTGAAACACTGAACAAAGAATAAATTAATCAATATATTGTAGAAATTTAGGGTCTTTTCTTTGAAAATGCCACTTGTTTATAAAAAAATTTAAGGCCACTACACCATACACACTTCTGGACATTGGTGGGGAAAGAAAAGAGTAAATTATGAAAAAGTACGTGCAGCGCGAACTTTTCAAAAATTGTAAAGAAATCTTTTAAAAAACATGTTCGCAGCTTGTGTAAATAGAAATTCACAAAAATAAACATTGAGGCCATAATTTTTCCTGATTTTTCCCGTTTTTTTCCGAAATTTGGACGAATTTCCCTGACTTTCCAGGTGAGTATGAACCATGATTTTGTTTCTGGTGGTGGTGGGGGGATGAGAGGAAGGGGAGTTTTGAGATAGGTAGCGGCAAAGACGGAAGATGCTTTGGACGCGGATGTACGAACGGGTGAGCACCAAACGGCCGCGAAAAAAAGCTACATCTCGGCGCTCTTGATCGTACAAAGGCCGAACTGTGCGTGTGTATATAAATACTCGCGCGTATAAATATATATACAAGCGCGTGTGTGATGCAGCCAGCAGCAACATCAGCATCGGCATAAGCCCCGGTTTGAATCGAGATCATAAGAGAGCCGGGACGACGCGAAAAACTTTTATTTTTAGAAGAGACGCGGGAATAAACCGGAGCCTAGACTCTCGGCAACGACTTGGCCAAAAGCGCATCCCAGTCCTCCCGCCCCCCTCTCAATTTTGCTACTCAATTATTTTTTAATCTTCCATCGAAAAGAGACGCCTAGTTCCGAGATCGTCCCGCGTAGAGAAAGCGCTCGATTTTCAAATATATTTTTACGTATTATTTTAACCATTAGTCGATCGCTGAGGTAAATATTATTACAGTAGATTATGTCCGTCCGCTGTGGCCGAGAGGTAGCGTGCTCGCTCACCAACCAGCGGATCTGGGTTCGATTCCCAGTGCAGCCGATCGTTTATTGGCTCGTGGTACTGCGCGGGGGAAGGCAATTGTACAAATCACCTCTGTATTCTGCCAAGAAAACTCAGGGGGCTTCTGCTCCCTGGAGTCCTCAGGTGTCGGGGGATCGAGGGCCGGGGTCCGGATACGACACGAAGGACTTAGCAAATGTTCTTTTTAATCTTTAAGGAACTGGAGCGTGTACTGTTTCCTTTTTTTTTTGAGGAACTGGAACGGGGGTTACCTTTCTGTGTACAGAGTTTCTTTTGCCAAAACCTTCACTTTTCTACTAGTACAATTTTCTTTTAGTGTGTCGTCAGCAGAGTTGACTGTTCGCAAATCGGCTTGTGGCCTTTAGATCTGTTTCCGCAAGTTTTCGTGTGGTCCCCGTATGTCGAGAAGATAATAAAGATTGGGTAGAAATATTTATTTAGTTTTACACACAACGTTATGACGTCATGGAACTCAAACACTATTTTCAATCGAAGGAACAGAAAAGTTCAAGGTTCCTTTTGAAAAGGAACGCTTAGGTTATGACTTTCTGTAGGAACTGGAACGGGAATTGGTTCCTTTTTCATCGAAGAAAAGGGAAGTGGAACTGATTCCTTTTTCAAAGGAACAAACCCAACATTACCAGTTCCTTACAAAACTATGGCATGTGAACTGATAGCGAATTTCGTGACTGTATGATTGAATTCTTGTTATTATTTGTATCTAGCACGAAATCCGCGAACTGGAGATGCTAATGAATCAAGATTTGGACGAACCGAATCCCAACCACCGATCATCACTGGTCAATACTGCCTGGACCATCGTGGCCACCTTCTTCTCATCCCTGCTCCCCGAGCGACCCGAACAGGCCATGCTCTGAGGTGGAACACTGTGCCTCCTGGATTCGATTAAAATTTACCACCAAGGGGGTAACAACTTGGTCGTGATCTCATTCGCACAATGTGCGATGATCTTAACACCGTTGTTTCTACTGATTTTACTTCTTTCCTGGTCCCCGACTGGTTTTAAGAACATGGGGTGTGGCACTACTGCCACCCAGTTTGATGACCAGTTCTTGCATTCGAAACATGCCAAAGCTAAGCGAGAATGTCTACCGTTTGGGTAATTATTTATATACTTGGCAAATATGATAAGCTATTTGTGGATACGTGTATATAATATATATATATATTAAATTAAAAGGGCGGGAGTACGCAGAGCTGTCCAATAAATAACAAAAAACTTTTATTTATTTTAAAGGCCCGGTAGCAAGGCAATTATATTTATATTATTAATAGGATTAATAATAAGTTAACCAACTGATGAATATAATTGCCTTTCTATCGGGAATTTAAAATAAATGAAAGTTTATTTGTTATTTATATATAAATATTGCTTGATACTTTAGAAAAGATGAAATAATATTGATGTGTCGGTTTTCGAAAGTGTAAACGTCGTCAATATTATGCACTTGAATTTCTATTCGGCAGTGTTTCGAAGGAATAACTTTTTCAACGCAATAAATGCTTCAGTATTTTTTTTTCCGTTTGCAAATTGCTAGTTATCCCGTGTCTTAAATTATCGGTCATATCAACAACCAGTTATAATCGACGATATCGTATTCGCTGTTCGATTATAGTTTACTAATGCTCAAACGAGATCGTTGCTAAATTGTACTCCGCACAGTTGTAATTAAATTATGCCAGACCACTTTCACGATGCGTGTATGCGAATGTGTTTTTATCAAGAGATAATAGGATTATCCCTTATTTGTTCACTAATTTTATTCTCAATAAATGTGTTTGTTATACAAAAATTGGCTTTATATCATCATTTGCATAAACAACTTATCTGACGTCACGATATCTGTCGCCCGGCCTTAATAAAGTGGGCTTTGGCGTGAACCTATTCATTGTTGAGCATCGCCTTCTAATATACAGGCCATTACACTTTAAACCAGCGTTAACGCGAAATGATATTTCACCACTGAGATAAAAAGTTGTCAGAAAACAAATCGTAAAAATTCTGAATTGCCGCTTTTTCGTAGCAATATTTGATAAACTTTATAAGAAAAAGTTAAATCTCACTGATCTGCCTACTTCAAACGATGTTTGTTCCCAGACCTGAATTTACTAATAGGAAGCGTTGATTAGGTTTTATGACAACTTCCGGCATTGCGGCAGACTGCTTCCGGTTCAGTGCCACTTTCGTTGACACGTGTGGTCTTGATTGAACTCTTTGTGAACTTGTGTCACTGATAATATTTGCGCCTCGAACCACCTTTGTTTCTTCCGATACAAGGTAAGGCACCTCTAGACACATAAATTGTTTCGTAAATGTTTTGACAAAGGCTTCTGGTGATAGACCTATTGCGTGACATTTTCACGTCGGTCTCATCGGCGGACAGTCAAGTATAGGTCGTTAGTGGTGGCGCTGATGCCAAGCGCAACTTGTGGCTAGCGGCGCCTCGTTTGGCGGAGTGTACATTTTAATGTCTGCGTAATTATACTTGCGAGACATTGCATCATGGCATTAATAAACAATCATATAGCACAATCGTTGAGAAATATTCAACAATGTTCAGTGAAACTGTTTGGTAATATTATTGAATCATGATCACACTCAAAATGTTCACTCAAATATTAAAAAAGTGAAGGGACTGACGTAATTGACTGATGAAAGCTCACTTTAAACCATGAACACTCAAATCACTTTAAACACTCAAATATTAAAAAGTCAAGTTTGACTGACGAATTTAACTGAATGAAAGTTCACTTTAAACCATGATCCCACTCAAATAGCCACTCAAATGTTAACTCAAATATTTAAAAGTCAGGATTGACTGACGAAATTGACAGATGAAAGCTCACTTTGAACCATAATCACACTAAAATATTCACTCTATAATTTCGAAAGTCAAGACTGACTGGCCTGTAATTAATTGTCAATTAAAAATATTGATTAGGAACATTCCAAACAGCGAGATGGCGGACACACTAAGCAGCAAGCAGATCCGGCAAATGTTCATCGACTTTTTCGTTCAAAAGTACGAGCATTTGTACGTGCACTCATCTTCAGTGGTGCCTCATGATGATCCCACTCTCCTGTTCACCAACGCCGGCATGAATCAGGTAAGCTCAGTGACAAACTTTTGGTCAAAACATTCGAGTGCCATCATAACTATAAATAAACGCCTATTGCGTTGCCAATTTTTGAAAACGAAATCAAGAGGTGTCGTATAGTATAGTGGTGTTAGGGGCGGACTGGCTATGCCGGAAGGGCGGGGATTTTCCGCCCGCCGCCCCCCATCCCCACACACCAAAAAAGGCCCTTTTGGCAGCATGTCCGGGCCCTTTGTTAGCCAGTCCGCCCCTGCGTGGTGTATCAATTTCTGACGACCTTCGGACTACCTGTCAGACAAAAGAAATTCTTAACCGTTCAGAGAAATCGAATAATCCGTGTCAAATCGTGTTGTCATAGATAAAATAACAGTGACAATTGAGCAACATATTATTAAATTGATCTGGCCGAGTGGTGAGCATGCTCGGTCGCCAATCAGCGGATCTGAGTTCGATTCCCGGTGTAGTCGATCGTTGGATTGGCTGGTGGTACAGCGCGGGGAAGGCAGTGACAAAAACTCAGGGGATTGTTTTTGTTCCTTTTTTGCTCCCTCAAGTTACCAGGTGTCGGAGGATCGGAGACGACACGAGATATATTTTTTTATTTAATAATTATCACTTACCTATACAATTTATTGTCGGCGCTGCACCGGACCCAGTCCCTCTCGTTTTACAATTTATTGTGTTCCCAAATCGGCGTATTGTTGTTGAGTCGGAAACGTGGCAGTTGTCATCATGCCTTCTGTCATTGTCAATTGAGAACCATTTTTCGAGGTGAATGATTAATCATGTGCATGCACCTATTGCCCTTCTATTCATTTCCAGTACAAGCCGATATTCCTGGGCACGGTGGACCCCAACAGCGACATGTCCAAGTACTTGCGCACGGTTAACACGCAGAAATGCATCCGCGCCGGTGGCAAGCACAACGATCTGGACGACGTGGGCAAGGATGTCTACCATCACACCTTCTTCGAGATGCTGGGCAATTGGTCCTTTGGCGATTACTTCAAGGTGCGTAATGGACGATGATGATGAAATAAAGCTTAAGAGTTCGGTGGAGGTTGTTCCATATAAATTACCACAGAGCTACGACAATGTCGTTCGATATCGTTTTTTTTTTTTTTAAATTAGCGTAGTGCTTAGTGCACTATAGGATTACTGCACCCTCGTGTCTCTATGGAGATAGGTGAGGGGCAGGGAAGGGAAGGGGAGGGGAATGGCAGCTGGTATAGCCAGGCTGGCGGGGATCCACCCCTAAGCTCTGGACTCACTAATGCAAGCTCAGGGGTGACGCCAGTACTCCATGCTAACGAATAAACGAAAGCCTGCGCCGGGAATAGAACCCGGGACCGTCCGCTTCGTAGGATGTTGCCATACACACAAAAACCAGATGCGGGCAGATACAGACACGACCCTTAAAATTAAATCCGCTACTACTAAAATTTCGTATAAATCAGTTTGGGTCAAAAAATTTCGCATAAATCAGTTGATCTTGGGTTAAAAATTTTTCGTATCAAACAGTTCATATTGGGTTTTAAAAAATCGTATTAAACAGTTAATCTTGGGATACATTTTTTATATCAAGTTTTATTTTATTGACAATATTTATAAATTTATTTGTTTCCTTTATTTCCATAGATTTCCTTTTATAAAAAAAGCTATCATAATTCCATATTTCTTAAAATGACAGTATTTTTAAATGTTTAAAGAATGCTTGATTTAATTATAATATTTACCTTTGCCGTTTCATTTATTTTGTCCTTGGTTCACTACAATTTTTAATGACAGTTTTCTCCACGATCTTTCCATTCCTTTAATAATTTTAGAAGGAAATCTGCGCCTGGGCTTGGGAACTGTTGACCACCGTCTACAAGCTGTCCAAGGATCGGCTGTACGTCACTTATTTTGGCGGAAAGTCAGAAATGGGTTTGGAGCCAGACAACGAGTGCCGTGACATCTGGTTACAACTTGGGTGAGTCAACCAACAACCTACATTCATTTAGACAACACTCGTATTAAAAGTCCGCCGTGCGGCCGTCTAGTCCAGTCGCTAATGCTTCCAACTGCAGCGAGGACGGTCCCGACTTCGATTCCCGGCGCAGGCTCTCGTTTATTCAATGAGCCTGGGATACTGGCGTCACCCCTGAGCTTCCATTTAGGGAGTCCAGAGCTTAGGGGTGGATCCTGCAGTCTGGCTATTCCAGCTGCATCCCTCTTCCCTTCCCTTCCTTG
>JAUJYS010004952.1:0-11455 GCA_033995665.1 Melogona broelemanni
TCCCTCCTTTATCCCCAAACCCCTCAACGTGGTCACCCTGCCGACTTCGTCTCTTTCCAGTAAAATTCGCTTGGCTAGATTCAAGGAGATGTACGTGTAGAGGAACAATTCTATTATGCTGCAAGATCAAACCAGAATGCACTGTAAATTTGTAGTCCTTAGTAGGAAAGTTGTTAGTATCCTGTCAGTCACAGGGAAGACCAAGGTTCGACTCCCCATTGGGTAGGATTTATATTTGTATAAATTGCCAGAATGTTTCACTCGGTTATCACTCGGATATGTGGGCATCTTGAAATTTTTCTCGCTCTAAGAATTCTCTAAACCTTGGTCGGGAATTCAACCCACGGTCTAAGGCGCTGACCACTACACCAAATGACACCCCTCGAGCTACAGTCCCGTGTTCGATTCCTAGCATGGACAGGTGTCTGTTTGGCTTATTTTAAAAGTGTTGGTGACAGATACGAATTACTGACTTGTCTGAAGTGATAATCACAACCGGTACAGTTAAAATAACATATATCCTGCGACCATATCCCATGTGACATTTCTCACTTGACATTTCCTACGTGATGATAATGTTCATCGAGCTACAATATTTCTTTGTGCCTTTTCACTCCGGTGACGTCACGGCACGTGGCAGCGGTCATCACGTGGGCCACTACCGCGCATGCACCATAGGCCCGCATAGAGACCAGAGTCCAAGCGATAAACCCGATAACGGAGCATTCATCTTGTTTAAGCGGTGTTGTTCCCCCAACTTAAACCGTTGCTCACGATTCGCTGAGCCGATTGGCAGCCATCATTGTCTCTCTCTCTTTTTCTCTTCCTCTTTTGCTAGCTCTGCAACGGCAAAGAAATAGTCTTATCTTAGAGCATCGGCGGAATTATCTGTTTTCTGGCTTGTACTGAGGCTGAGAAAATTGATTGTACAGCTACGTACGTGTTACGTGTACATTGTGATGTTTGAGAACCGGGATGTTAGGTTGTTATCTGCTCGTATCTCTATGCTCGATGGCATATTTTTGATGCTTTATCAGGTAAAGATATGATTTTTCCATTAGCAAAAAAATATATATTTTTTTAATCTATCAAAATTTTGCCGATGAAATGCTTGGTTGCGTAGTACGTACAGAAATGTGATTTTGTGCAATTATTTTATTAATTTTTAATTTTTTGGTTTTTGTATTTTTTTAGTATTTTCCAAATGTAGGGTGTAGACGATGGCTTAAGGTTTGTTCTTTCGTGATTTTGTTTTGTGTCGCAAGTACTAATTAATTTTACGTTATCTGTTGGGTCTAGCCAAACCATCGTCGTTTTATCCTCGGAGCACCCAGCGTCGGGCATAATTAATGCCCATGCTTGTTGTCAGTTGTGTCTTTAAAATTTCTTAAGTACACCTCGGTTCGAATCAGATTTTTGTTTTACCACTTTTGACTCTGATGTATTTTTTCAATCATATTTTTGGACCTTTTAATAAAACTGGGAGAAATCAGCCAGATCGAGGCTATGAGGGGCGGCCCATTTTTTGATAAGTAACATTGCTAGTGGAAGATAAAAGTGCCAAATGGATAAAGTAAAATAAAAGTCTAGTTTTTCTCTTATGAAATGGGAGAAAATATATTCTGACGAGAATGAATATTTTTGAGAGGGAATATTTTTAGCAAATTATCTTAAGCGCACCATTTCCGTTTACAGAACGGAAAAATCCGGTTCTTATTCTGCTGTTGCTTCCTTTTTCTTCGAGTGCACAGTTTCCGCTACAATGGTCGTTCGCTCTATACGGGTGCAAATAATAAGACCTCCTACTTTCTTTCGGCTTACAATTGCGTTAGCGAGTAATTTATTGAGTAGTTCGCTCCCATTATGAAATAGGCACACACACGCAATAAATCTGCAACAATAGATTTATAGGGATAGAGAGACGGCGGCACGTTTTCTGTATTGTTTTTTTTTTCTTGCAATTTTTTTGTGATCGTATTTGTAAACGAGATGCACGTAGATGTCGGCTGGCTACGTTAAATATTCCCAATGCCGTTCAGATTGTTAAAACAATTTCATGTGTTGATAAAACAATATAAGAATTATGGATTGACGCTTATGGGCTGCTGCGCCTTATCACTATATGGGGCTCAAGCCTGAGTCCTTGTTTGGTTCCACATAATTTCTTGTTTTATTCCACGGTTGGTTAAGCCTAATGCACGCACGTCATTTCTTGTTTTTATACAGGAACATTTTCCAAAGATCAAAGGACACATGCTCCACTGGTAGCGAAAGGGTTAATTAACCGATATATTAGGGGCATGATTTGGTCAGTATCCAGATATTGAATTTAAAAAAAAGAACCTTCTGCAAGAATGGAACCCTGGGACCGTCACTCTCACAATAGGCCGCAGAACCGACCGGGCAACAACAAATCGTTTGCGAAGAATGACATTTTCTCTTTAGGTGCACTTTTACCTGACCTCAATTTTTACGTAACACTCCCCACACCACCACCATCCCAGTTTCCCTCTCGTTTCCAGGACACCAACTCAGCAGCTCACGCTATCCAGGCGCAAAGAGAGAGAGAGAGAGAGAAAATTTTATGATAAAATCCTATTAGTTGCTACGCGCTCCATCATATAGGCTCTCTCTCTCATCCAACACATATTGTTCTAGCACGAAAATAACGACCCCCATGCACACTCATATATCGATTTTGTTGTGCGGAAATAATTTAGCAGACATCAGGTTTTTTTTCTTCACCGCTGTCTCCCCCCCCCTCTTACTTACCCTCCCCCCCACCACCACCCGAGAGGCATATGTGATAGCACGCACACCACAAATCTAGCTGCCTGAGTTATGTTGCCAAAACTGATAAAAAACTTATCCCGCATTTATTCTATTTACTTAACTATTAGGAAGCATTACAGATGTAACCACGGTCAAAACAATAATATTTATTTATTGCGTGAATGACTAATTCGTACTGGACATTGCTATCTTATTTTTTCCCCTTTTTCTGTACAAAATACACAAACCTTTTTCCAGAGATTATGTTCGATGTACCATGAGCGCTGTGCTAAATCATTATGTGGCGTTTATTTCATCCCTTTGATAAGTGACGGCAGGTTACAATTGTTGCCGTCAAGGTGCTTGTACGAGATTCTATCGCCGGAAAATTTCCAGAGGTCTCGGTCGGGAAGCGAACCCGAGATCACTAGTATAAGACTCGGCAGATATTAACAACAACAACTTTTGAAGGACAGGCCAGGATAGGCCAGAGAAGCAAATACTTAAGGCACTTGTGCTATGCGGTACAGCCCTACTTAATTCACTTGCTTATCCACGGGTGTAAACACTTCATCGCGTTGGCAGTTTCGAATGGAATGTAATTATCGCAATTTTTACGTGAGTCCAGCTTTTCATGTCTTAAATAAAATACGATTTTAAAGCGAACAACGGTGTCTTTTATTTAAGACATCTGAAACGGCTTGAAAAAGAAACGTCGATCACCTGAATCATCGGCACGTGCATCATCACGTGCAGTGTACATGGAGAACGGGCGAAACCATTCAGGTGAAGGCAATAACGGTTGGGTGATACCTAGCTGTGGGTGACATGGTGTTGGGGGTGTGGAGGGGTGATAAGGGAATGGGGGTGGCAACGGTGTTGCGCGCGGGGTTGAAAAGAAAAACGAAAATGATGGCCCCGTTGGGTGCAGTAACGGCGCATGCGTATAACGGAACGACACTGGGGGGTAGAAATTGTTACGCGGCCGATATTCGACTAGGAAGTTGGGCTTCTATCTATATTTGAAGAAAAGATATAGACGCGAATTTTGGAAAGATTGGTGTTCTTTTTTCTTGTAATTTTTTTTTCTTTTCTATTGACGGTGATGGTCTATATATAAAGGATAAGGGCTTGTCCAGAAAGTTATACCTTCGTTTTACGTACCTGCCTGGGATCGACGGTGCGGCCGAAGGGTGCAATTTTCAGGCCATTGGCCGTGGCTTTGACACAGCATTATACGGTATAAAACAGGTGAAAATATATCAAGACATCTGCATGCGCAATTTCTACAAGCAAATGAGAAAATCTACGTATTATACGGTATGTTCTGTCAAATGCTTTCCTTGCTAGCTGAACAGATGAACCTTTCGTATAACAATTAATTGTGCGTATAACAATTAATTGTGCGATCACCCATATCAATGGTTTGTCCAAGAATTAATTAAATAAAATTAGACAGGCTTGAATATTTCGATATAGCCCAATTCACAAAATTTGGCCAGCGGGCCTCTCTTTGCAATGAGATTAAATAATTAAATTAATTTTTCAGACAATTTATTTTTTGATTTCCAGTTTTTAGTGATCTATACCCGAGTTTTGACGACTTTTCAGGTTAAATCTTTGTTACGCTTTAGGTGTTGATATATTCTTTCCCAAACCCCTGCCTCCATCCCCACGTCTTTATCCTCCTCCCCTCCCTTTACACCACCGAGAAAAGTTACGTCAGTTTCATTAGTGAGTTAATTTTCTAACCGATTACACACGGGCCGCTTGTGATGGGCGGCCGTTTGTCTGTTTGTTTCAACCGTTTTGTGGCCCCTTTAAAAATTACTTGCACACGTCCTAAACAACTGATTTTTTTTTTGGAGCTCAATATCGCGGTACAATTTGTGGTTTTATACATTTCATGACGTTGGAAGAATTCTGGAATGCTCCAGAAATTATTTTGAGTCGAATTTAGAAACCAAAGAGATGAGCGACTATTTTCTAACCTTGCATCTCTATTTATGCCATTTCCACTTGCAGTTAGTATTCGTTTCTGGGTTGCGTTGCACAATTCGTTTCAATATTAAAATTAATAACGCGAGCGAATGACGTCATAGTGGTAATAATAACGTAATACGTCTGTACGTCATAATAACGAGTGACATCATAGTGGCTCATTTGCCCTAATCGCTAGCGTTCTGGAATTTCAAATGCATTATCTAGTGGTCGCGAGTTCAAATCCCGGTAATCCCAAATTATTTTTGTGTTTTGCTTTTCTGTCAGCATCTTTAAAAAAAAATTTTTTTTCCTAAAAACGAAGTTTTTTGCCTTTACTTGTATTTATTTGTGTTCATTTAATTTGTTACGGTACAGTTCATGGTAAAATTTCAATTTAGTTGTTTTGCTACGGCGTATTTAAATATGCATATGCGAATGATTAGATAAGTTTTGTTGTATTTTTTTTTAGTAGAAATTCGTATTTTCATACTAATTTGAGTTAAAGTTGTATTTTTTATTTTAATGTTGTTTTTTTCGCAATTCAGACAGTCGTCTTCTCCATTTACTGTCAATGTATTATTTTGTAGAGTGTAAATTGAAATATTATTTACAGTTGAATGGGGGGGGGATTTTACATCCGCCAAAATTTGTGCTATGTCGGTAGATCTGGTTAAACGTAATTTTTTTATTTATTCTTGACTCTGGGTCTTGTTATAGTCATCCCATATAGAACCAAACGACGTGTATTTTTTAAAATAACATTTTTGTAAAGTAAACTGCCAGTAAAAGTTGAGGAGAATATTTGACAGGTTCCCATTGCCGTTCGTTTTTTTTTTTTTGAATGAATTTTGATCGTTGAATTTTGAATTTTCATCGTTCTGAGCTCAGTATGAAATTGGTTATTTTCTCCCCCTGGAACATTAAACCTGGAACATTATTAACGAGGATTTCAAAGAAATGTTTCCATGAAATAAATATATTAAGCGATTGCAAGCGACCATTTTATTTTTATCTCCAAGAATAGAATCGAAATGATCGGTACAAAAATAGTCGAAAAACGGAAATTGCAAAAAAAGAAATAGCATTTGCGTTTGGCTGTAAACAATCATTATAACTGTTTTATCCTGACTATTTTTTCATTTCCTTACACCCACACAGTCAACCGCCTTCTTTTCCAGACAAGCAAAAAATCGTCTTCCGAAGATAAAAACAAACTTATCAAAATTAAAGAAAGATAGCGTTACTGAGCCAAATTCCACCCCCACCCGCATAACCTGCGCATTTATTTCTGGGCAAATTGTTTAGTCTGTTCTTATAGCAACCACGTTCAGAAAATATTTGTGTCATAGATGATTTGAGTGAGGGAAATCCATGGGACTTTGTCGTTAGATAAGCCGCGGATGTTCGGTTTTGCGGCTGTTGGACCGAGCTGCTTATCTGTTGCAACTTATTAATTATATACGAGTAAATATTAATGCAGCTGTAATGCATTCATTATTCGGTTTCAGAACGCGCCTTAGCGTTTCGGCAATGTTTTCCCCAAGCGACAAGTAAACAAGAACTCATTTCCATAATGTACGATAGAGCGAGGGGTTGTTGGGATAGGGATAGAGTAGGGGGGGGGGAGGTTCCCCTCTTGCATGAAGATTAACCGAGCAAATGATTATGGCGAGAGAAAAATTCCCTCCTCGTGCCAACCGCTGCACCACCTTACACGCAGTTCTCGGTCTAGGAGAAAAAATTGTACATAGGAAATAGCACGTAGCCGAGTCGCTGGAGCCCAAATCTACGCACACCTGAAACAACAACGTTTATCCGGGATTTTAATAACGATATCATTTAGCGGCTGCGTGGTTTCGCTTCCTCGTCGTCTAATCTTTTATGTTGTGTGGGTTGGGGATGTTTACACGTCGGAGCTTTCTTGTATTTTTGGTCTCTGTGGAATTGGGCATCTTGCGTAGGTCTGGTAACGAACGTGAGTTTGAAACCTTCGACTTGTCGTTTTCAAAGTATTTTATCTGTCTGTTCAATAGTTAGGTCGTGCTTTGTGAAGTATTTTATGGTAATATCTGGCCTTATGAAATATTTTATAGTAGGCATGCCTTATCAAATGTTGTATGCACTGTATTAATTGTAAGGCCATATGAAATAGTTTATAGCAATGTCGGGTCGTATGAAATATATTTTATAGCAATGACAAGACTTATGAAATATATTTTGTAGTAACGTCAGGCCATATGAAATATTTTATCGTAATGTCATGCCTTATGAGTAGTCTGCACGTACCATTAGGAATTTGTTTCATGAGGAAAATCTTAAAATGCTCCACCATGTTAAATAGACTTAGTCTGAAATTAAATTTGAATAATGTCAAAAAATGACCAGTCACAATATATACCAGAAAACCAAAGGGCTCTAACACCACCAGCTATTTTTAATTCCCAGAACTGGCTTGTATTTGTTTGTAATAAGCGAAATCCCATGCACAATATTTCATGCATTCTACGCATATTAATAACTAATTCATGTATTTTTCACCAACTTCTCGTGGTTCCGAGTTGTTCATTTAAAGAAAAAAAAATGCATCAGAACCACCCTTGTTCATTTAATGAACGTTGGGCCACTTGCGCAAGGTACCGGGAGAAATATTGAGAGCACAGCCAGAACTCGCATGCAGCTTTTTAATTCGTTAACTATTAGCCTCGGTCCACTGAATACAAAATATGCTAATGATATACCCAATATGCCGTGGGTTTCCCCCCAGCAACTACCTAATATATTATTAACATATTTAATGTAACGCCACTTTGAGCACATGCCATTAAATTGGCTACCACTTTGTGGATAAAGTTTATAGACGTTTCCGGACAGGTTTTGCTGAGTCACAGTCCTAACAATCGATATGGGTTCAATCCGTCGCTTGCTCATGCCCATATACATGTATGTAGCGGTTAATGGCTGAGTAGTGCAATTATTTTTTCTCGAACTGAGAAACGAGAGCGTTTGTTAAAATGACTTATTTGTCACCTAAATGTTTTAAAAACTTGTGGTGCTGTTTGTCGGTATACAGACGTTTAGTCAATTGCTTCTCATTTTATTTCCATAGTTTGACATACGTAGATTGCATTCAGGTACAAATTTATAAATAAAAAAAATTAGCAAAATAGTAAATTAACATAATTTCTTTAAACGGTATTTTAGGCTCCAAATATCGATTGCATATTTTGTTTATTCTGGATTTTATTTTAAAATAAATTATTAACTTTCTAACTTCGTTTAAAGGTTTTTTTTATTTTCCAAATTTTGATTGCATATTTGATTAATTTGGGATTTTATTTAAAAATAAATGAGCAACTTTATTATTTCGTTTAAAGATATTTTTTATTCCCTAAATATCGATTGCATCTTTGATTAATTCGCCAAAAATATTCACGTGTTTAACACATCCTTGAAATAAACCGGGGGGGAAACTAATTTTTTTTTTTAAATCACCGTAGTGCCTAGTGCAATAAAGGATTACTGCACCTTCGGATTTCTATTGAGAAAATAAAATGAATGGTAATGAAAGGTATTTGAATTTTGAAGGGCATTTGTTTAATTAGTTAACATTCCTGTCAAATATTTTCTGAGCGTGGTAGGGTGTTCCGAGGATGATTTTCGGTAATTTTGATTGGTGTTTGGGTATGCGTCTGGCAGCCCGGTGTTCGAAAATGAAAATCGATTTTGACAATCACGATATTGGTGCCCCCCGAAAAACATAAGCAAAGAAAAGGTGATAGGGGAAGGGAGAAACAAGACAGCCGCATTGCGGAATTTTCGGGTGTGGGGATGGACCAATGGCAGGGGCCCCATTTCCATCGTGGCACGTGAGAGTGCACGAGGCGAGAGAGAGCGGTTACGGAGCGGATACGGAGCGCTCTGCATCGCCACGCGATAACGGTTGGCCCGCACGCGCTCCCTGATAATTTCCTTTCGGTGAAGAATCGCAAGGTTAGAGCGCGTAGCACCAATAACATGACAAGCCGTAAGGGGATATGATAATCTGTGTTTTTGTTTCGTTTTATTTTCTTGGTGTTATTGTGCAAATAAATTATATATACACAATAATTCATATACCGAGAAGTCATCTGAAGGTTACTTTTCAGAAAGTAAACCCAAATGTACTATTTTAAAAAATAGTTAAATTTTTCTCCAAGTGATACAAGTTAATGGCGTTTTCTTATTTATTTTATTTTTCCAGGACTGGCCGCGGATTCCCTGGGAAAAGGGCTTTTAAGGGCTCCGCGGAGCAGTTTGGGAAACGAGGCTCTATAAGATTGATCCTTTGTCTCAAAAGCTGGTATTTTAAGATATTTCACAAATCTTTGTAAAATATGTTAACTACAAGTTTTAAAAAAATCTACAAATTTGCGAAGTACATCTTATTTACTGGCTTGGAAAGGAAAAATTCGTATTGGTTAAGTAAGATGTCATTTCGGTCGCACCCGACGCGTCAAATTGATTCTGCTCTCTACCCCGCCCACCTCTTTGGCAATATACCGTTCACGCATGTTGTGTGTGTGTGCCACGTGCCGTGGGCACGAGATGGTGCGTCCCTCTTTTTTCTTCCAATTTTTCACGACCAAAGCCGAATCCCTCACGACCGCCCAAAACCCATTTGTATTCTAGTCGCACCTCCACGAGAAAGAATTCGCCCTCTGCGGGGGAACGTCCGACAAGACGGCTCCCCCACTCAGTCTAACTATGCGGTGGTGAAACTGATAAGTTAGACGCGCCCACTTTTGAATAGCTTCAGCGATTCCCTTAGGATATGAGGTTGAGGTAGAATGTGTGTTTTTGGTACCAGGGCGCGAGAAAGCGCTCATTTTTTATTTGTAAATTGGATAAGAACTTGAAAATGTGCAAATGTCGTTCCTGTGTTCTGAAGACACGTCTTCTAGATGTTGTAAGCCATGGCGCCATGGAAATAAGTGTAAAAGTTGTTCGATCAAATTTGAACCTCGCAAACGCATCTGCAAAAATAAACGCCAATTCTGATGAGCGATAGTCTGAAAAAGTATCTCCTATCGATCAGTTTGTAGAGAAGAATTAGTTTTTTAGACAGTGAATGTATCAGTAACTGTCGAACACAGTGAAGTTTATTCTCCCGAGTCCCGATGGTAATATGAATATCTAGCTAACAGCTTAGAATATCTAGCTCAGTGGTATTAGCAAGAGACTGCTGAGCGGGTGGTCCCGGATTCGATTCCCGGCGCAGGCGATTCGATTTCTCGATCCTGGAGTAGTGGTGAAAATGTGCCCTTCACATATTGCCTAAACAACACGAATTGTACATAATCTTCTGCAGTGATATTCACTATTGTGAGGAGAATTTCTCCATAAAAAAATAAAATAAAATATCACTGTGAGGGGCACACTTTTATCAGTACACCGGGATAAAATAAAAGAGAGAGAGCTCAAGCCGGGAATCGAACCCGATGCCGTCGCATCTATTGAGGAGACAATACAATATTTAATTTCGTGTCATTTCTAATCAGGATGAGCGTTTTACAACGAAATTATCTGGCAATAGACAATCTGTCATTCGCCTTTACGTTACGATACGACAGAAATTAAAAGTTTTGTCGCATCGAAAATCCCCCAAGCTCGATTAATGGCTGTAATTAACTTTGTAGGCTGTGTCTGGTAGGTAATGCGAGAGCGACTCACTAATTACATTTTCGATCAGATTTCAAAATAATATGATTAACGTCAATCGCACGGCGCGGATCGAATTTCATAAATCTGTTCGTGACGTTAGGCCGGTCCAATATTTGCCATCGTGTTCAGTTTTGGAGCATAAATACAATGTTGTGTATGTTCCTTTTGAAACGGAACGAATTTCCGTTTCTCATTCCTAATATTAGAAATGTGTAATAAGAAATGCTTCTCGTTTACCGTTTCAAAAAGTAAAGGAACTATGATGTGCATCTTTCCTTTGATTAAGGAATAACTAAACAATAATTAAGTTTGGTATGGTAGTCATTTAACATTTGAACGCAATTTTCGAACTATTTGGTCAAACTATTTGGTCACCATCAAAGCACAAAATCTACATTTACCTACCACGAATGATCACAAGCATGAGCCTTTACATCATCCGTGAACTAGGCTAGTATACGGCAAAAAAAGGATTTCTCATTCTTTATTTAACTGTCACCATATTTCCCGACAAATTCCTTTTAAATTTTAGACATTGAAACAAATAATCCTTATCAGTTCATTGAGCGTGTCGTTATTCTCATTTGTATCTAATGGAGCATCTTATATCATTATAGGTTCCTTAAAAACAGATACGTTCCAACGTTCCTTGCTAGAAATAGGAACGAGGATGTTTAAACGTTCCTCAGAAAAGGAACGAATTCCTTAGAACGAGCCGTTCCTTTGCCGCTCGCTTCCAACACGTGATGGTCTTTTATGCTTGATTGTGGGTTCAAATCCCGACCGAGATCTCTAACCCACTCTTAGGGCGAAATAAATGAACGGAAAATTGTGACAATTTAATAGTTCTATTCAAAGCTGCAAACGCAATGAAGTTTTTCTCCCGAACGTCTAGCGAGCAAATCGGTGCTGTACCGCAGGACACATGTGTCTTGTGTATTTGCCTCACTCGGGCGGAGCTTTTATTTTAGCATGCGTTGAATGATGTACTGTGACTGTC
>JAUJYS010004953.1:0-11455 GCA_033995665.1 Melogona broelemanni
CTGCGCCGGGAATCGAACCCGGGACCGTTGGTTTCGTAGCATGTCCCCATACCCACTGAGCCATCGGTTCGTACTAATTTTGTTATTTTGAAACATTACCTCCCACCAACTTTTATGGTCTGCGCCCAGTGCGTCGCCCTCATACGGCCTTTCCCCAAGAGGCACACTGCGTTTTATTCGTTACGTTAAACGCAGGCTGCGAAGATGGCGTCAGAAAGGGTAGTAGAGCGTGTCGAAAACCCAAACTCATAAATTATTTTATATTAAACCATCAATCTGCCGCCAACTTCATTAGTATGTCGCGGACGCTCTCATTAGAACTATTAGTTGGATCGCCTACGGGTAAGATCAATACATGAAGCGAACAGGCGCCTCGATCCTTGTGGCTACTTTGAATGATTATCACATTGGCGTATCAGTAATTAAGTTTTTAAATTACGGACGACACATTTTTAAGTACACTGTACTTGAAAAATATTTTGCTCACAAAATTTTCATACGAGTAAAAAACAAAATTGTTGATCATTATCATTTTCAAAACGAATAATGTAGTCAGCTCGAGTTTTCGCCTTCTATTCCCGTGATCGCGTTTTGATCCCAGCCGAAACCTCCCGAATTTTTCGGGCGAGAAAAATTCGTACCTTCCTTCTGAATAGGAAGTAAAGCCGTGAGACCCGTACCTGTACGTTGTAAGGTACACGTTAAAGATCACTATCTAGGTCAGAACTAGGCCAAATTACCAGGTCGCCTCCTGGCGGCGTGTGTGTCCCTTGAGGACGGTCTGCCGAAAACAAAAAACAAAAAAAAGCTCGAGTAAAAATAGAACAAATTAAACTTATGGGTGACGACGATAATTGAATGGATGTACTTTCCGAATTTTGATTTATGTAGCAAATAGTAAATAATTATATTCAATTTATGGAGTCTAGCAAACTAATCCTCGTGCTATGCTCGGTACGCCACGAGCAGACAAAATGTTGATTATGAGTTCTAATTTTCGAAGTTAAAGTTCCCTCTGTTAAACGTTTATTGGTTTTTACATAAAAGTTTCCTTTTTCCAGAGAGTTTGGTTTTCTTTCGTTTTCCCACAAGTCACTGATGTAGATTAATGTCTCAAAAAGAATTGGGAGAAAAAAACATCCGTACCACGTCTATATAGGCCAATTATTGTAATTCCAAATATAGAGATTCTGCTACATTGATGTGAAGTATACGTGTTTGTATTGTGTGGAACAATTCTCTATCGTGTACGACGAATAAATAAAGAAATCAAATCGATTGCATTTCTGTCTGCCGCTAGGCCTATATCAAAATGATTTATCTTTTTAGAACCGTTTTTTTCTACTTCTTTTGACTTTCTCCTACTCCACCACCTCCCGATCAGAACACACACAAAAAATCGGTATAAATTTCCATCTACTTGTCAATGCATTTTGTCTACATCAAACGCAGGGTTTCCCGCAGCTGACTACCATTCTCTCTTCCCCCTCACTCTCTACAATGTGCATGGCCGAGTAAAACACTGGAAAGACGGCACCCGTTCAACGATAGGGCGTGTGCAATCATATTTGAGTAATCTGACTTAAAAATGAAATTTAATACCAGATCGATATTGGTTGGGGATAGAAAACGCCGGGTACAATTTACGAACGAATGCTTTTTTTTTTTTTTTTTTGCTTCGCCATTTTTTAGCTCTACCACTAGATGGCGCTTTGCAACTATGACGTATCTGCGTTTTATCACTAGATGGCGCGCATATCGTCACTTGTTATGTGATTGCATCATTGCAAATGTAGAGCTGCCTGTAAATAATAGGCCTGTTTTCCACAGTTATGAATGCAAATGTTTAATTAATGGACAATGAAAAAGAAAATCTACCAATGAAAGGCATTCACTTTAACTGTCATCAACCAAGTGATTGAGTGGCTGATCACCAGATGGCGCAATAACTACCAATCACAGTGTCCATATATCGATAAACCAAAAGCCATACATGTAACGTAAAAACTTTACACGATGGTGGTGTAAAACATATACGCCGATAGAGATGTAGAATTAATTGAAAAAAAAATGATTAAATGTACTTGTAAATAAAATCTGTGTAATAAAGTCTGATAGTTTAACACTTTTAATCTGTCTGGTCGGTTCTCTGCACCACACAGTTTAAAATCGTCTAACTAACTTACTTTATAACACCAAATTTTTAAAAATCTTTTATACATGAATCGGGTTCTCTTAAATAAAAAACTTTAGTTTTATTTTAGTGTCTCAAGACATAAAACTTACCCCTTTAGCTAAGGAGACTTTCTCGTTTAGTGCTCGAAATTTTTTTATTTTTACAAACCAGAGTTTTATTTTTTTGTAAAAAAATATTCGACAATTAACTTTCAACGATGAGGAAACAGCGGGCCGTTGAATTAAATCGCGAAAGTGCGTGCTCCTTCCCTCTCTCTCGCGTTTATTTAATTCTAGGTTTTCGGTTTTCGGTTAGAAAATCCCAGCGAAAAATTCTCTCGAGCTCAAACGACGTCTCCAGAAACCGCATTAAAAGTATTCGGTAGTGTACAAATGTAAACAGAGTCCTTAAAGTATTTAATTATTGCATTAATAAGAGCGTGCTTGCTTGGTTTCGTGAGTCTGGCTCGGTAACTTAAGCCTGCCACTAGTCTGTTAATGCAATAATTACTTGGAAGCGAAACAAGGGCTGTTCTAAATGAACGCAGCATAAAGAAAATGCGCATTTCGTGGAGCAACATTTTCTCTGCTGTTAATATCAATACTGATACACTCAAAAGTTTAGTGATTAAGTTACTCGTTCGCCAAACACGCAATTTATGAATAAATATTCTTACATTCTGATTTCGAATTAAACATATAAAATTGAAATACGAAATTAAATGCGAAACAAATAGGAAACGTTGCATTCAATATTAATCCAACGTCTTCGTTGTAATCTTAAGGGTAATCAATGATCAGGAAAAATAGTAACATAACGAAAAATTATTGCATCGTTAAACTATATGGTAAATATTCGCAGCTCGTTTCAAGTAATTGTCACAATAGAAGGTATTACGTTACTCCATCATAGTTCTACATTTTTTGTATCTACTACAGTTACATCCTAGCGGCGCATTTCTCAAGTTCATTAAGCCAGAAATCCGAATTACGGTTTGTCTCAAATATCATTAATTATGAGAGAGCGAGAGAAAGGGAGATAGAAAAAAAAATAAGTCGTTACTGTTATTATGATGACGAGAATGATAAATTTAACGTGAAAATATTCTCAGGTTATACGGAGGAACCGCGCCAGCGCGCACAATTAGCAATATATAGTCTTAAGACTTCGCCGAGACACCGGCATGCCCCCAGACTCGAGCACTCGGTACGCGTACATATTTTTCGCGGGGCGGAATATTACATGTAACTCACGGCAATGACTGTACGTACTCGGGCGCGTGCCGGCAAAACCTCGGAGGACTTCGCCGACTAAACAGGGCGACCGTCTCTCTCGGAATTCACAAACTGAAATAATGCGCATTTTCGTATTACGCTAATTAGGTTTATGTGTTGTAAGTGAACATTTTTACCTACCAGGCTTCCTCTATTCGCGACGAAGAAAACCAACACCGAAGGAAAGGGGGTGGAGGGGGGGATTCTTCAACACCCACGCTTTTCCTTTGAAAAATCTGAAGCATAATTTCTGGCGGCCATTATATATTTACAGGCGAGAAATTCTAAGTACTGAGAGACGTCGTCGCTAGTTAAACATGGTAAATCATTGCTAAACGACTTATTTGGGTTCAAAATTTGTGGAAATTTGAAGTTAATTATGATTAAATTATACCGAATTGTTTCGGTTCTGTATTTGGTGGTATTTGGTAACTGAGTCGCTAATTACGTTTATGGGTACATCTGGGACACTGAGCTTGCATTAATGATATTAAATGAGCGCTAACTGCAAAGGACAGATAGTTATTGCCATTTTCCCCAACAGATGATATTCCTAGAATTTTTCTTACTTTTGCCAGTATTAAAAAAGTCATTAGCGAATTTATAGTATTCCAACTATGTTGCTCGATCAGTAAACAAAATTCCCTCAGTAACGTGAAAAATGTGTGGAAAATTCTCGATAATTGATAATCCTGAAGACTATTATTGAGAATGATAATTCAACCAAAGTATTGTCATACAGTGCCCGATATCATTGCCATCTATGGAGTCCAGAGCTTAGGGGTGGATCCTGCAGCCTGGCTATTCCAGCTGCCATTCCCCATCCCCTCCCCTTCCTGCCACTCGCACATCTCCATAGAGACATGAGGGTGCAGTAATCCTGTAGTGCACTAGACACTACGGTGATTTAAACGGTGATAACAAAACGAATTTAAACTTGCCGATTCAGAGTCACTGGATTTTATAGAATTACTCTTGGATGGGCAAGGATAATCCCACAACGATGTTTCGCAACATTAAGCGAAAGTCTGTTTACCCAACGGGCGATTGATAAAAAATCTCTGGGCTCGGTGGGTTGTACAAAAACAAGCAATTTAATTAATAACACGAACAATATCAATCACGACGCTCCCAAAGAGCTGACGACCCGCGGCGAGAAAAAAAATTCGACACGGGGAAAAATCTTGTATTCATTAAAGGCAAGCGCTGCATGGTGCCTTCATGCGCGAATGTATCGCTTAGCGGTATACGACTATTTCCTTTTCCCTTTTGTGAGAGATTCGAGAGAGAGAGAAAACCTAAGCAGAAATTGTTTTCGTAACCTTTTTCCTAAACCCATCGGATGGAGTAAACTTGAATTTTCAGATTACAAGAAACGGTAACCACAGGACGTAATCGATAATTACAAGGGCACAATCAAACGCAATCGTAACCACCTGAGACCTTGCGAGACCTGAGAACGTGTACGAGCCCCCGTGAAAGGATCCGAGCGCGCGATTAAGATTATTTCAAGAGGTGCTCACATTTCAAGAGTGTTTTTGACCCACCAAACGAGCGTATCGCAAAGCAGACCATGGATTTTAAACCTTTGTGAATTTCATGACCTTTCAATGTTCAAAATGAAAATTTTCTGTTTTTACTATCAATTTCGATACAAATATGGAAATAAACTCGAGTTGTACACATATCTTGCATGAACCGTAACATCAGTCGTGAAACAGACAAATAAATACAGGAACAAAATGTCGTCTGGAAAGATTGACGAGACTCAGCATAAAGCAAAAATAATTTAACAAGACTCTTGAAAAATATAATATTATGTCGTTGTGTAAACGAAATAACCATTACATTACATTATTTGAGGTCATAAGACAATAAGTCGACCATAGTACTTATACAAATGAAAAAATACTATAAAATTAATGACTTTGGGTCAATTAATGTGCGCTCAGCACAAAATTGTACATACGTACCGTAAATCTACTAAACAAAAATAACAACTGGTATACACATGTATCCTTAGTCTTTCGAAAAGCAAAAAATATACGATAAAGAAATGTCGTCAGAGATGAAAAATTAAAATCAATGGTAAACCCCTGGACGAACCGGAGGAGGGTTAGCAGTGATGACGATAATTAAATAGAATCACAATATCATAAAATTTAAAAAAGTATTTCGATTTGTGGAATATAATCGTAGCGTTTTATGAAAAATATTTTATAGTCAATTGCCTAATTCCTAAATTACTTATTTCAATTGATGGTGCATTTTATGGCAATATTTGTTAGTAGTATTACTATTTATTATTTTGAAAATTGGTCCCCTTGAATAAATCGAATGCACCGCATTTCCAAATTTATCGCGAGATTGCGCACCAATTTAAGAATTTAATTTGCTAAGTGCTCGGTGCTGAGCCCGATAAACAATTTGACATTTTTGCACCGGGAAAAGGATTCGACTTCGCTTTTAATTCGTTTAACGATAAAAATGACGTGGGGGCGGGCATGTAACTCATCCTACTGTATATTCCGAAAATAAACGTCCTGCCTCTAAAATAATTGCGCCTCAGCGTATACACATACTCGTACATAGATCTACCCCGAGCTCTCAAATACGTATCCAATTCCCCAATGGGCTTCACATATCTATCTTTACGGCATCGCATAACCAGAGAGAGAGAGAATGTACTTGATAAATGTATTCAAATGCGGAAAGGCGAATCGCGGCGAATGGAACGAGTATCTATCATATATTTGGGACGGCGACTGACGCACTGCTATAAATTTTAATGACCTATGGAATTATCATAAATTCTCATCGAGGATGACAAAAAAATGGCAAAACGGTTTTCTCTTTACCTAATAACGTTTTGCGTATATATGAGGGGGCTTTGCAACAGTTTTCCAGCTAATTAGCAAACATGAAATATTCATGCGGCAAAACCCCCAACGGTGATATATCAATCTTAGTCTAATGACGTTCAAATGCATCGAAAGACATTTTTTGTCGGTGGACAACGCCGCGGTGTCATAATAATAACACGAGGACTGCTCTGCGTTCGCGATTAAAAAGCAAAGACTAGTGACAACCACTCGTGAAGTTGGCATGATTTTCGTATGCCATATTGAGATGACGCGGCTGGTGTCATTTCGCGCGGTAAAATAGTTCCGTCATAAATCTATACGCGTTTCATGTTCAATTTACCCTTGCTAATTCCATTACGAATTTTGCATCCATCTGTTTAAACAAATGCTTCGATGAATGCGATATTTTCACCGACAACAATGGCAGGTAATTAGTTGCGATAATTTTTAGCAAACATATACATGTGTAAATCCAGCGGCTGCCTAATTAATTAATCACCCGAGAAAGTTTTACTGTATTGTTCGCCATTACTCGTTTCTGCTCGAGACAAAGTCTTTTATCGACGCGAACATTATTTGCTAAATTACATTATCGCAGAAGAAAATTTAATTTCAGAGATCGTTGTGATTACGATACGCCGTGCACTCATTAATTTGATTTGTGTTTAGAAAACGTTCACAAAAAAGGATACATAACGTCTCATTAAAAACTAGATGTATGCAAGTGTGATTTTAATTAAAAATACAGAATAATATTATAAATAATATTACAAAAATAAATTAACACAAAAATAAAATTATTTTTAATTCAATGAGATGCTATTACACTTTTTTGTGAACATTTCCTAAATATAAATATTACTGTCTAAATTTATTGTAGTTATGTACAGTATTACGAAAAAATAATAACAAATCAAGAAGTTGTTCTTTATAACTTACCTATTTTCTAAAGATTTGTGCACAGGACACCTATTAGAAAGCAAAAATGATTTACAGTTAATAAAAATACAAGGCAATACATCATTATACATAAATGTAATCCAAACGACGTTGTAGATGTAAATAACGCGTTTTATAGATACATGCAGTGTTCCATACAAACATTTTGAACGGAATACTACATGTACCTTGTTGGTGACCTCGATCATTTTTCTAATCGTTCTAATCGTTCATTTTTCTAATCGTTCTGGTTCAACGATCTTATGTTGTTATTGTACTTATTAATGAAACAGAAACAAAAATAAAAACAAACTATACTAGCAACACTTTAGCAACAGGGTAATGTGTACAAGACGGGATACAAGAACGAGTGTACAAAGTCAAAACATTAAAAAAAAAAAGAAGAATGTGTGCCACAATCGTTTCTCGATTTGACGAGACTTTTCGGAAAGCCCCCATTGACCAATTGCCGCTTCAGTTGACCGCCGTTCTACGGTCGCCGATCAATTGCTAAACTACGCCTATCGTTCCAACAGTCGCATGTGTGTTCAGCACAAAAAAAAGAGCGTCCACAATGTCGCTTTTCGGCGCGTGCGCGCCAGCACTCGCCTCTATTGACCATGCGCCGTCGAAATGATTTCGATGCTTGAAATGACCCCTTCATTTTTCGGAAATCGCTTCTCAGTTTCGCCAATGCTGCCCGCGTCCCCGCTGGACGACGATCAGCGAAAGAATCCTATTTTCGGCACGTGCAAAAAATTGCAACTCGAAACGAGGCCGACAAGGCCGACTTGTTTCCTACTCCGTGTGACCAGACGAAACGTAATACAAGATATTCGTCCCAGTACTACAAGACAATTTTCGTAGTTATGATCAAATATCCATTTTATTTCTTATTTCACTTCTCAAAATAAAATCTCGAATTAAAATAAAATTGTGCGGAATATACCGCTCGAGAACGAATGTATACAGATAAATTAACAGGGAAACTATTTTTTAGAACGGATTAATACGGTGACGGTGAACATTTACGCATGCGTCGAAGGCACTGCGTACAGTGGACGTGTCTGAAAACATCGTTCCGGCTTCTTGAAATCAGCATGGTCGGTATGCGTCGCTCGGCCATCTACTATTACGTGCTAGGCGAGCATAGATTTTCGATAGAGTTGTGCCACTGAATGGTTGGTGGCGGTTGGGCCGTCTCGTATATTATGCTCGTGGGCGTCGCCCGTGTTGTCACCAGGTGGCGTACTGGTGGCCGCGATTGAAAACTGTAATAACACCAATCGGAGCAACTGTGGTGAACATAGACGAAAACAGATAGCTTTGGCCCTCCTACTTATGTATGAACTCGAGTCGCACTAAGCCTCAAGGTATCCAATGAATGTGCTGCTAATTGCTAGTACTGAAGTAATGAATCCATGTACGGCAGTAACGATCAGCATCATTCTAATGTTTAATTACAAAATTCTATTTTTTAATTTAATTAACAGATTACGCAGATCTTTGTATATAAAAACATGTACTTGTATAAACTTTATTTCGATTCTTTTGTAACTTGTTTTGATTTTTTGCTTTCCTTTTGATCCATCATTTTCCAATTTGAATTAATTCCGTTTCACAAATTTAAATTTTATTAAATATAAATGAGAGGTAGCAAACGGATTAAATTATTCTCTTTGATGGATTATAATATTTTACATCCCTTCAACTGATTCATCGATTTCAGTTGGTAGAACGATGATAATATATATATTTCAAATAACCCATCTTATTCGAGTAGTTATTTTCAACTATTTTTTTTTAAACAATCCTATCTTTGGATTTATCAGTGAAACCAATTTAAACCAAAGTTATTCGTTACAATCTTTAGCCTCCTGATTAACCAATTTAATCTTTCTTACCAAACGGCTAGCAAATTCAGTGTTGCCCACGCGCAACGCTACCAGTAGCAGCGCCGGTAGCGGAGCCGATAGGTACCACATCAGCCGCGCGCAACCAACTCCATCGTTCTGCTTTTGTACGCGAGAGTGGATCTTTTCTCTCGAAAAAAAAAAAATCCTCTCCGACGAATGTTGTTACGAGCGCGCGCCTCGTTGCTCCAGAGCCGAAAGAGAGATCCAGCGTAGCTACTGCTGCTGCTGCTCGATCGACAGGCATCCATGCAACGCCGAGCAGCTGTTCCAATAACTTACGAAATACTGATCGGAATAGGAACGACATTTATTTTAAGATGGATAAGTTTAGCGTGCGTCGGGGTCTCTACACACGCTGCATGAATACAGAGATAGAGAGACCATCCCATCCAACCGATGGAGGTAACGGGGCGCGTATACCGCGTGCCGTATATATCTATTCGTGTTCGGATTCTCCCACCCCGTGTGTCTTATCGTCCGCGAACAATGTAGTTATGCGTGCTGTGCACCAGGGGGCGTTCAATCCGTTAAGTGGACGAGATCTGATAGGGGAGACAAACAGAGGAATTGATCGGAGCCCATTAGGCTCGCGCATCACAGAGATGCATGGGAATTCAAAATGGTGTGCACTGCACGAATTAAAACGACGAATGAAGACGAATTAAAAACGGAGTTAAACGAAGAGATAACAACTAAAATTACATGACAACAGTCAAAACGTAAATTGAACAATTACGGATATGTGAAGGTTTTTCTTGTTTACAAGCCTTGTTTTAGTCAGACATTTTATTTTCTTTTATTAAAAAATACGTTTATTTCTCTATTTATCAGAAATTAATAGTATTTCAATTTTGTTTTTATCTTGAAAAATATTAAAAAAAAATATAATTTCAAACGCTAATTCATATACGAGTTCATACACCAGCGCCTTGAGTGCAATTTGCGTTATTTTCAACTCATGCAATAATTTTATTCAATTAATGAGAACGTCAATTAAATAATGATGTGCACAAGGCAGTGAATCAAGAAAATATCGCAACTCTAGCGCATGCACATCTATACCACCCGTTTAGATCTGTATACGCGTACAACGAATACGATAATACATAAAGAGCTATATCCCTCCATGCTTGAAATTGCACTAGGTGTCTTCAAGTACTCCAAGTCGACGGAATGGAAGAAATGTACGTGGGCGAGGAAGAGAACCACGTGCGTGTACTTGTATATATAAAAACCCGGCGGTGATAGTGCAACCTCTTGAGCCCCAAACCAAATCAGGTAGAGTTGTGAGAATTGTTCCAACTCTACTTGCTATTTCACAAAAAATAAGATAATAGTCCAATAAAAAAGTTATGTTCGAACTATATTTTGAATTAAACGTGACTGATTTTTAAAATTCCAGTATTCTGCACTCGTTCATGCCGTCAAATCTACAGTTGATGTCCGCCACCAATATGTAAAAATGTGAACGATAGATCTCAGGAGGATAGGCATATTATTTTATTCATTTGCATACCTATGCCGTTGGCACGGGATCACGTCTTGCACGGAACGTGGATGACACATTGCGCCAGTCATCCTCTTTAAATGAAAAAGTACCATAGCCCTTGCAATCGTATTTCCATTGATAAGCTCCACTAGGTTTAAGTCATAAACAGAAATACTACGGTAAGTTACATCATTATGCTTATTTTGGTATGAAGAGGCTACCAGGGTGGCGTAGAATTTGTCAGCCTTTGCTAACAAACGGATTACAACACGATCAATTTCACTATCAATGATATTTTTTTTTACTTTTTCAAATGCTGCCAGCGTTAATCTAAACTCGATTAAAATGCCACCACTACGATATTTCCACAATAATTGCCGATTATTGAAATAAATTGAATTTATTATAGGCAATTGTCGGTGTGCCTGAACTGTAATGAACGTAAAATTGTCGATTTTACATACATCCCTGACCGTTCAAATTGTATTTCGCGAGTACTCAACAACAGAGCAAAAAATCAATTTCCTCCTCACCCTAATTGTTGTTAAATTGAGGAGCAGCGGTGCCTTACACGAAGCTACGTCGGGCGGAGCTTTTCATAGCGCTCGCTATAAGTTTATACAGAGTGTCACACGAAAGTGTTCACAACATAAATAGCCATAAGTAAAAAATCGTTTTTGTGAAAAGCAAAATTATGAGACTTGTGCGGTTCTCATATCTCCCGTGGTACAGTGGCTATTGTCATAGACTACTAAGCGGGTGGTCCCGGGTTCGATTCCCGGCAGAAGCAGTCGTTT
>JAUJYS010004954.1:0-11455 GCA_033995665.1 Melogona broelemanni
CTCGTCTCAGTTCGGCGATTGATTTTATTTGTGCGTCTTGTGTCATCTATGTTTCTACGCATACATAAGTTTGGATTGAGTTGCTTCGTTTTATCGTTTCCTGAAAGAGAACAGCTGCTTACTCGTTGGTTTACTGGCCTAGAAAGCTGTGCGTGGTGGTCAATGGGAACGGCACTCATTCGCTCTCAACAAGCACTACGTTATCGTCAAAATTAGCTAGCAACTCGTTTTTTTTTTAATTTATTTAAATAGCGTTGAGACATTTTAATTGGTCAGATCAGGCCAATTTGCAGGTACGCATAAAGTACGAGTATGTGTTCTAAATTGTTGCCTCGGCTTCCGCGTTCGTTCCCGACAGCGACAACTTAATCGGCCTATTTTGCCAGGACATAGCCGTTCGATAGCAAATATTATTTCCTCGTCGTCCTAATGTGCGCTCCTAATTATCCTTTTATCCTTTTATCCTCTTATTAATTTATCCTCTTGAGATCCCCAAGCGGCGTCGAAAACACACCTTTGTAAATATCGATTTATTGGATAAATGGTGCGGTTCCAATGATATACACGTTCGAGATTTATTTATTTTGTATGTTTGATGTGTATGTGTATGTGTGATGTGTATGTAGAGTTTACGTATTGAAATAATAAAAAAGAATAATAATAACAATGGAGAAAATGATACCTGAGGTGAGGGATCTCGAGAAGATGCATTTCGTATCTTGCCCTCCAAGTACATGTAGATACGAGATCGTGCGAACGACGGCGTAGCGCCCATTTGGAATTCGGCACCGTCCTTCTCTAATCAAAATCAGTTTCAATAAGGAAACTCCAAAATACGAATGATGGACGTTAATATCCCATTTACACTTGCGAGTCGATTGCAATTGCGTGTACAATACATATGGGGGGCGTCATTCATTTCCGGTTCCCTGCTTTATATACGCGCGATAACTGCAACAAATAAACCGAAAAGAGCAGCGCCCCTTCGTTCGAATCGCCAATGTGAACGGAAAAAACAATCACTAGTGCAAATTGAATTGCTATTAATCAGACCTATCGGGGAAATTATTTGATGTGTTTGGGGATGGATGGATGGGGGAACTTGGGTAGTGACAGATGGTGGATTATGGTGGACGAAGTGACAAACTGCAGATTGTTAAAAATAAATTTTCTCTTTAATTTTATCTAATTTAATTTAATCGAATATTTTTATTTAATCGGCGTCTGTGTAAAGTAATTTTTTTTTCACAAATTCCAATTATAATTAATTATTTCTGCAATGCAATATCTTATTTTATAGCAGTTTTTGATTTTATTCAAATTAACTGCATAACCGAAATAGGCACCCGGTCAGTTTGGAACTTCGCCTATGACGTTGCGCGCAGAGGGTGACTAATTGCATTTACACGCGTTCCAGGATCTTGAAATACGAATCTGTTTATATAGCCCCCGCATCAATTCCGCCTGCCAAGTTCTCTGGTATTTCTTCGATATTGCAAATTTTATCACGCGCCCATGCTGCTGTGTAAATGCATTTAGCATGACTGTTGCGTGCATAATTTTCACGAACACTGAAACGAAAATTTTGCAAACGGAAATCGCTTATATCATAACTATTTTCGACGACGAAAGTGATGTGATGTCCTATTAAAAACATACGAGGAAATATTAAATATTTAAATAATTTTTATTATTTATTTAATCAATATTCTCTTTCAGAATTTTAATTTAATTTAAAAAAAATATTTTGGCGCTCATTGACCGAAATGTTCTTTTTATCACGATCTGGGATCCAAGTTTGAGATAGCTTTTCAATTTTCTTTACCATCTGCTAAGACGTCGACGTTTGTTTGAAACGAACGTCGACAATCATTGATCGAATAAACGGGAACCCTCGCCTGGAATCGAACCCGGAACCGTCACGCTACTAACCTGTCTGACGAGTCGTTCGTCTTTTTGGTTTACCGCTTTCACTAGTTAACCCCGTTGAAACTAGTGAAACAAATTTAGGCGTGGTTGCAATTTGCGCAGGGTTTTCAACTGGTGTGGGCGACCGGACCAATAGTGTTAAATATTTGATATTTGAGTTGTGCCGTTCCGGGATACGATGTTATTTACACCCCACCTCGAGTCTCATGTGTCTCTGGTTTCCATGTCATTTCAGCTGGCGCCATGCGGGCCCTCAACGCCAAAGGAATTGTACACCGTGACCTCAAGCCTCAGAACATCCTGCTGTGTCATTCGGGAAAGCTCAACCCGGGGCCTCACGAGATTCGACTCAAAATAGGTGAGCCTTTCCTAGCGTATCTGTAATATGAGTTTGAAATAAAAATCGCAGTTGAAGTTGAAATTTTCAGCTCTAGATACTTAAAAAAGATTATAAATATAAAACATGATTTACATGAATGCTCCAGGTACAGCGATTAAAAAGGATGTTTGTTGAAACACGATTTACCATTTTAAAAAGATGCAGGCTTCGAACCATGTCTCGTTCAGTTTAATTAATATATCCTCACAATTTAGGTAACATTCACATTTCTTCTAGAAATGCTCTTATCTCATTTCTTTTCTGCTTAATATCCTTTCAGCTGACTTTGGTTTTGCGAGGTTCCTCCAAGATGGCGTGATGGCGGCGACTCTCTGCGGTTCTCCCATGTACATGGTAAGCTTGCCCAGTTTTTATTTCCCAAAATGTCAATATTGCATCGTTGCTTTGGTGATTTATTTCTTGAGAGGAATAAATTTCCTACAGCTATAGTGATACTACTATTTTCGGTTTTAGCACGTGCTTGGTGCTGAAAAATGATACGAAAGTACACTATATTTTGCTAGACCCCGGACCCAAAATAGCATTTGTTTAAAGCTGACTGTCAAAATATAGAAATATGTGGAGGGTCGACTTACCGAGATAATATTTGAATTTACAATATATGCTTGAGGATGGTGGAAAATTTCTGTACCAGCTTTTTTGCCACCCTCAATGTCAAAACAATCTTCCAATGTCAAACTCTGCGAATTATTCGGTAAACACTTGGGTCGATTCCCGAGAAAAATAGACGTATTTTCTTACTCCCTTTAATTATTTGTCATCGATACGCGACACTTTAATGTCTGCGCAATTTGTCGGCCAGCGACCCACCCATGTCTGCGAATGTCTCGCCCCATCAATACGTGCCCTAACTCTGGCTAGTGACAGCAGTTTCGATCGGGGGGGTTACTTGTTTGTTGTGTGTGTCAGTTCAAGGGCGGACAACAGCCGCCCTTCACTTGTACAGTCTCTGAAATTGTAGACTCCCTGTTGTCATTGATTTTCATTGTGATAAAAATAGTTCTCGTGTTTGCGGGTTATGCCCGCTTTAATTTTTCTTGACTTATTGGTGACTTTTTATGCGAAATATTATGGCGCTATTAAAAAAATTAGCCTAATTTGGTGCAAAATCGCCAAATCTTCCAGTTATGTTTGATGGTGGTATTGTGAGTGATTGGCGAGGTAACATATGGATATTTGATGAGACACAGTTCCCAAATTGCACATATACAACGGCATACAAATTGCGCAATAAAGGCTTATTATTTGAAAAAGAATACAGCAACACACGAGGCACATTGATGATATTTTGTATTCTATTTGATTTTTTGTTGTCCTTTTGATTGCTTTGGTATGAAGTCATGCTGATTTGTATAACAATATGTCGTTTCGCCGTTTATCTAGGCTCCCGAAGTGATCATGTCTTTGCAGTACGATGCCAAGGCCGATCTGTGGAGTATTGGCACTATCGTTTATCAGTGCTTAACTGGAAGAGCACCGTTCCAGGTAGGTTTTACTGTTCCAGTAAGATATTATAATTTTTTTTAGTTTCGTTTCAAAATTATTATTATTTTATAGTTCCCCCATTGGTTAACAATGAGTGGTCTTTTCTGTGCATTTTTTTTTTTAACTTGAAAAATGTTCATCTAGAAATAAAAATGGGCGTATTGGATTCAAAAGGATCGTGTTTTTTTACAGGCGGGATTCTCCAAACATCATTAATGGATGTATTTTTTACTTATGTTCTAGGCACAAACGCCACAGATGCTGAAGCAATTTTATGAGAAGAACGCAAAATTATCACCAGCGTATGTAAACCTAATTAGTATTTTTCCGTAGTTATTCGTTTAATAGCAAGAAAATTCACTTTAGTCTACTTTATTTTTTTTCCCTCATCACCTCTCATTAATTTTTTTTATTTTTTTTTCTGCAGGCTTTCCCCTGACACTTCGCCGGAATTGACTAATCTTCTCAATCATTTGCTGAAGAGAAACGCCAAAGATAGGTTGGAGTTTGGTGAGTACAAGCGAGTTATGTGAACAAATTAATTAATCTAATAATAATTTCAAATGAACCAAAAAAACTTAATTACATTCCCCTGTTTGCAATACCGCGTTGCATTTGTTTTATCCTGCTGATTCTTTATATTGTGCTAATGTTTTTCTCGCTTTCCTATTTATTTGCAGATGAATTTTTTAGTCACCCCTTTCTCAAGAAGATATCGAAGCCAAGTAAGTTTGAAGTTTTGCCCACAAATTTGCAAATGCGGGTCCTGGACCCTGAGACTAAATTTCTGCTACACCTACAAACTTCTTTTTTTCCCCAAATCCCTGTAGTGCTAATCGCTACAGAATTTATACCCCGCGTATGGCGATATGTGATATCGGAAATAGCAGCTTGTATATAGCCAGGCTGCCGGGAATCCACCCCTAAGCTCTGGACTGCCTAATGGAAGCTCAGGGGTGTCGCCAGTACCCCAGGCTCGTCAAATGAACGAAAGCCTGCGCCGGGAATCGAACCCGGGACCCACCATACCCACTGATCCATCGGTACGTACTGTCGACTGTCGCTATGGCACTCCACCTGGCAACTCTCCAACCGCGCACCCACTAGCAATTGTCGCGAGCAAATTTGGTGGATTGGACGCGCACTATTTTCGTCGTCGTCGTCGCTGGCGGTCGTCGTCAAGTGCGGCAATTTATTGTGGATTAAAGGGGGAGCTTGTGTCCTGAAATGAATCCCGGATTTCCCTTTCATGGGTGAACGACATACGTACGGCAGGCTCAGGCGACAGGCGTTCTGCATTTTACCGGGTTATTTTTTACATTTCGGGGGCCGCCGACATTTTACTGTTTTTTAGGGGACGGTAAAGATTTTCCATTTACCTTTTCAGTTTGCGTTCCAAGCGCAGGCAAAAGCAAAATGTCAGCGTAACTGCGCGCGACTGTTAGAGCAGATATCAAAATTGGGACTCGTTTTCAAATGAGTCGCGTTCAGTAATGACAAGCGGAAACTGTAGCTGAAATTTGCACGCGTTATTGAGCTTTTATTGGTTACGCGCCAGTCGCCACCAGGGTCGTGTATGTCTATGCAGCCAATAAAATCGCCGCTGGGCGTGTCAACTTCCACTTTCAACTTGCCGTATGAAAAAATATATTATTTGTTATTTAAATTATGATTTAAAATATTTTTTTGGTCTATTGAGTTGATTCAAGTGCAAGGTTACATGAAGGTTGCATTAAAATTATCGCCATAGCGACACGAGGGGTAGTAATCCTGTAGTGACTCGCACTACGGTGATTTAACAAAAAAAGAAAGAAACAATTATCTATGGTTAAACGATGGTGGTGTAAAAAAACACTCAGAGACTAATGTAGAATTAATTGAGAAAAACTGATTAAATGTAAATAAAATCAGCGTTGTAAAGTCTAATAGTTACTCTTTTAATCTAAATAAGTTACTCTTTTAAATAAAATAAAATAAAATAAATGGGAAATGCGGAAAGTGAATATCATCCGAAAGCTCGTGTATATGTTTTTTCTGTACCTGACAGATAGTGTTTGACTATCGGGTTTTATTTACACTTATTCGGTTTTTTCTCAATTAAAAAAGTAACGATTGTTAAAGTAGTTTGACGGAGATTTGTATAACGATGACTGACTGCGGACCAGTATAGTTTGCCCTTGCCGCGTCAGGTACCAAATGTCACATTGAACCTGCGTGCGTATAACTGCCAAGAAACGTTAGCCACATTTTTTGTGCGCTGCCACGTCAATGAATGGCTACCGTCTTAATTTAGAGCCTTTCGTTTCTGGCCCGCTTGTTGGCACTAGTGTTTGGTTCCTTGCTTGGCACGTGACTGAACCTTTTTCGCCTGTACCCTTGAGAGACGATTTTTCGAACTCTTGGTGTTTGATTTTCGTACTCAAACGATCGGTGTCCGCTTCCTGGATCAAGGTTACCGGTTGATCGGAAACAGCCAAAAGCTCATACTGCTGATTATCACAATATCAAAGGTTGAGTTGTGTTAAATCCAAAAAAAAACGTGAAACGAAAAATACGGTGTCTAAAAACTAGAGAAAAAAATCCATAGTTGAAAAAAACTAAATTTTTATATTTTTATTGAACTCAATGATTGAAGCTCAATCAGTGCTCAAAAGTGCACGACAAAAAAAATTGAATCCATTCACAGGCGTTTTCAAGAAAACTAGAATCTAGGCAATAATTGATATTAGACTGAAATGCAACATGAAATCGAATAATTATTTTTTTACCTCATATTTTTCGTACTTAAAGTAATTTGATCCTATCAAATTACTTTAAGTACAGAATAGTAGCTGCTTGTTCAAGAACAAGTTGTAATAATTTCCTTGTTTTTTTTTTTCGTTTTAGCATCGCCAGTTCCAGTCCCCACTCGTCGCTCGCTCTCCCGTGAGATGTCGCCCGCCAAACCCCTGAACGAGTCCCCCTTATCGGCCGCCGGCAGCGGACCACCGCGCACACCCGAGGATCTCACCGCGGACATGCCCTCGGCACCGCCCGCCCCCTACGAGGCAGCCGCCGCCATGGTGACCCCACGCTTCAAGTGTCATGGAGGGTCGCCGTCCAGCGCCGAGGAGCACGACGTAAGTGACCTTCGTTTCCGTATAAAATTCGCCAGAGTCGATTGCAGTCAGACTGCAGTCGCTGGGAGGGCGTTGTGCCATTTGATTCCATCGTTCGACGGCATTAGGATAGGATAGCACCATCTACAGTTGCCCAACTTTTGCTTGCTTAACTTTTGAAACTTGATTTTTTTTTAACAAAATATATTAAGCCTCACGAATTTAAAATCCAAATCTCATCGTTTCAAATTCCAATATTATCTTCACAAATTTCAATCTTATCGTCTCAAATCCGAATTTCATCGTCATATATATCAATATCATCATCTTGTTTGTTTTTTTTAAATGAAACTCACATTAAAAATGTCTTATCGACGCCGATTTTTGCTCAATTTTTTAAGCAAAAGTAAATGAAAATGTAGTATGGTTTCGATTTGAGCGACAAAGTGTTCACTAGGATTTTGTGGCTGAAATGGTGGTCTCATCAGTCTTCCTGATCTATCACCAACTTAAACGTTCGTTTTTTTATCCCTTCCAGGATTTCGTCCTCGTTCCCAGCAATCTGGTAACTGACAACTTGTACGATCGGGGAAACGGAAACGGAAACAACAAACGGAAGTCGTCCGACCTGTGCAGGTATGGGTATGTTTCGACCTATCACGCGAGTTATAGTTATATTGCGACATGTCACTAAATTAACCGCAAAATCCCCTTGCCGGTCATCCAGAACGTCAGACAGAAATCGCTAAAATTACGTTTTGCGCTATGCTTTTCACATATGCATGTATAGCAGAAGTAGACGCAGATACTAATCGCGATTACGAGGGGATGAGTTCGCGATAAGGTCGAGGTTTATCATAGGATAGAAAATTTTGCTGCCTTAGCTATCCATCAAAAAATATATTTTTACTAATAGTTTTCTTTATTTACCGTCGTTTCCAGTACCTCGCCCATCCCGATCGGCTCTCCTAACAGCCGCATGGCACACCAGCACTCGCCCAGTCCACCGTCTCCGGCGGCCATGAACCACCCGCACTTGACCTCCAGACAGAGCCCGGTGGCCCACGTGGCCACCTCGCCCTCGCCGCGACCTTCCTACCTGCCGGTGGCCCAGAGTCCCGGCGCCAACATGCCTCCCATGTCGGAGCCGGTGCCTGTGCCCACTCAGCGCGAGGCTTACCAGCAGATTCAGCAGTCGCTGCAAGAGTCGTCCGGTAGCCCGCGGGGGGGTCAGTGGGACACGGGGAGCGGTAGCGGCAGCGGGCAGCGGCAACCTCACAAGGTGGCCCGCTCGCAGCCCATGTCCGTGCAGCGCCAGGACTCGACGGACAGCGTGGGACGAATGGTGCCGGACATCAGCTCGCTCTCGCCGCCCTCTGGTGAGCGACATGTGAACTTGATTGACCTATGTGTCACTAGCTTTACTTTCAACTTTTACAGACTGTTTTATAATTTTTTGTCTTTCGAAACTGTTGTGGGATTTGTTAAATATTACAATTACAATTTGTACCCGCAAGCTGTGATCAGATCACCAGTTATGGGCAAACATGTTTAAAGATTTGAAGATCCATTTAGTTGTGATAGTTATTTATTAACGTTTTTAATGGGCCGGCAACGTTTCGTTATAGTAACGCATAATTATTTTCTTCCCCAGTTCAATTCGCTATCGGCACGCCACCTGGTGGCGGACGTTGGTCGGGCATGGGTGCGTGCCAGCCGACTACTCCTCCCGGCAACTCACCCTGGCCCTGCATCCAGAATCCGTTTGGACCCGGCGGTCAGCGACAAACTCCCAACTCTTCTCCCGTGCGGAGGCCGTGTGAGTATATATTTTTGTTTTGCCCCGCAATTCTTGCCATCGGGCGCAGTTTTCACAAAACAATTGGGCAACGAATTGAGGCGAGCGATGAATAACGTAAATGTGTGTATGTGTGAAAAGTTAGGAGTCCCTTTCAAACTGTACTTTGCGGCGTGAATGTCCTCGTGTTTAGTTGTTCTATGGATATTAAGTTTGTCTCTTGTCGCTGAATACGTGTGCGCAAGGCATTGAAAGATGGTGAGGAAAGTGCCGATTTTTTAAACGCTGAGTGCATTGATAATAGCGATAGGTAGTTTGTAATTGCTTTTGTTGCTGTCAACAGATGGCGCTGTTCTGACCATTTGTGCTTTTTTGTACGCTCGCTGTTACCCACTAATACTGCGTAATTCGTGTCTATCTCCACGTTATGTGCTTTGCTCGCAATGTGACCCGTTTGTCTTTCTTCTTTTCCCCTCCCCAATGCGTCTCATCGGTTCTCCCCGTGCCGTGCACAGCGCTGAACTCACCGCCCGTCAATTGCAACTACTTTTTCAATGGCGCCGGTCCCTTCCTGCCCTCCCTGTTGGCTGCGCCCGGTTCCGCAGGGGGGCCCCCACTCCACCACCACCACCACCACCATCACCAGCAGCAGCATCACCATCACCATTTGCCCGCGGCCCTGGTCAACTGTAACACCCTCTTTCCCCACCTGGCGCCCCCCGCCGAACCCAGCCTGGGTCTGGCCAGTCCGTCCCAGCCGCTGGTCGTGCCCTTTGGCTCGCGATCGCGATCGCTACCAGAGTCTGGATCGACCGGCGACGCCGCTAACGGTGAGTCCGACTGCTGCCTTGTTTCCAGACAAAAATGGTTTTGAAAAAACCGAAAGGAAGACGTTCGTACCCTCGAAATTCATTATGCGTTTCGTCTTTTGGACTAGTACGAAAAAATATGTTCATGTAGATAGTGGTGGTCCAGCGTGCTCGCTATGAAAAGTTTACGTAAGGGCAAAATGAAACTGTTGTCTTTCAGGCAAATTAGCTAACTTATTTTCTTCCAATGATTTCCATTGCAACATGAAACACTTTCATATATTTGAAACTGCAATAATAGGGGAAAAGAAAAAAAAAATGGGCTGGTTTGAAATTCTTCCAGCAGTTAGGCTAAACGGAATTGTTATAAATGTTATTTTTTATGGTGATTCCCATCCGTCGACCTATTTAAGTATGTTGGTGCTTTCAATTTAATCTGCTTTGCTTTTCTGTAAATACCTTTGCTGTGTCTATAACTGCTCATGTTTACTCCATGCTAATGCTGCTGGTATATACTATGTGTGTTAAATTAAGATGAAAAAAAAAACTTTGTTTATCTCGGCTACAAATACTTAACGTGTGACCTCGTTGACGCCGTGCCAGCATTCTTTACGTTTTTCGCCACCGATGTTTCTGCACACTTTCAAGTGTGCAGAAATGCTCGATTTTAACTATCCAGGCGCGAAATGTTGAGGGGGTGTTGAAAATACCGAGCTCTTCGTTTTTGCCAAACGGTCTGTGTGGATTTGTGATGCCGACGAGTTACAAGAGAGTTTGGTGGGCGAGGTGTGACTAGAAGTTTTCTTGTTCGCAGTTTCACGCAAATGGCGAATTAAGCCAGCTAGCTCATGTTCAAAATAAGTCTTACCGACATTATGAACTCTGTACGAAAATAATCAACAAAATACAGCATAGTACTCAAATTTTCTCCTAAAAGCATGTTTCAAATCGCCAAATGAAAAACCGAACAGTGAATGAGTGAAATGAATTTCGATGGAGAAATGTTTTTTCGCATTTTTGTTACAAAACACTGAATGCTACAAAAAATTTACTATTTTAAGTACCGGTATAAATATTACAAATTGAGACATTTTCAATATAACTAAAGTCAATTTTGAGATTTGTAAAATAAATAATGTTTTAAAAATTAAAGCTTAATTTTCCATAATCAATCAAAAGATCAGTTATTTATTTATTTATTTATTTCGTACTTTGTAATCGCTTACAGAGTTTCTATGTCTACTGAGAAAGATCCACTGGTGGCTCCATGGATGTCCCGAATTTGTGGTTTGTTGAATATATTATTTTACTGTTCCTTGTACAGTTGGCAGTGGCATGATGGATATCGGCAGCCAGGACTCGGCCCTTCTTCCGCACTCGGGTAGCGCCGGCCGTCTCAACGAGACTCTAAACAACTTCCGCGTGGCTTTTGTCGCTTCCCAAGGTACGTTATTCCCGCGATGATACCCTGTGAAAACCATTTTAAACCATCATGGACGGGTCAAGTCCATTATTCTGTCAGTATTTATTGCATGGGTGTTGAACCTCGTAGAACTTTTGCGTCTCAAGCCGGCAATCCGTGAAAGTGTATGCCGTCATCGACTAAAACTTCTTTTATTTTTGCGTTTACATTGCCGTTTCTATTTCTATGGCATTTGTGGAACCTATTTTATATTTATTTGTCAGTTTCCCCGTCGCTATATATGCTTTCAGCTCCCTTATGGGCCATTTACATATGGGCAAAAGCTCCGGAGTCGAAACGAGGCGCTCGGAGGTAAAATGGCGGCTCTTTTGGGGCGTTTCGAGGGCTCCGGCCGGAGCCGAGCAAAATGGAAAAATTCCTATTTGGCTCGGCTCCGGCCGGAGCCGATCTCGTAGCGCTCTCGCAGCGGTCTCGTAAGCTACGTAGCTTAATGATATCAGCGCCCCCTGCTGG
>JAUJYS010004955.1:0-11454 GCA_033995665.1 Melogona broelemanni
GCGCGTTCCACTACACCGTACGTCCGATAGACCGTATTTTCTGGTTGTTCATGTCACGCTCGTGTAGTTCAGCCAAACTGACATATTCACGTAAATATTAGTAATGGAGTTGTCGTTGCAAGTACATGTAATCGAACATAATAATGCATGTAGGTTGCTAAAAAAAATCCCACGGCTTTAATATAATTTCGAATGTCGATTTGTTGCTTGTATGCTTGTATCTCGAGAAGAATCATGGTAATTTTTCCATCTTGACCGAATAACCAGCATATTCGAATAATATATTTCCATTTATTAATATACGGAGTAGTTGGGGAGTCGTGACACTTAGCCACTCTGCCGGCCCCTTGACGGCAGCAATCACTACTAACACGCGCATTCGCATAGGAGAACCCTAGAACAGCAATGAATAAACAGAGGCCACACGATTAAGGTTTTACTCCAGACGTGACATTTCTTGTCTCGTTTTTGAGTGGTACAGGATTAAGCTAGGTCCAGCTGAAGAAAGTAAGCAGCACAGCTAAAGCTACAGTGTATACGAGTCCTAATTAGCGATGACATCCTTAATTAAAACAAAATGGCTAATGTGTGTGTTTGAATGTTCCTAAGAACATAAATCCACACTAATGGAAATAAACTGACCTTAGCCAGCAAATGAGATAAAAGTCACTGGAAGAAACGTTCACTTTTTAGGTGTGTCAAAAAATATCCAATCAAGACAGGCTATCGATTCTTGCTACATTGTATTTTTGTTATTTTTTGACTTAGATAAAATCAGAGAGTGGCAATAGACACTCAGCTTTTTGCATTAGTTGAACAAGTTCGTTTAATTGGATTCTCACATGCGTGTGAATACAAAAAATGTCGATGGAAGAGTGTGGGTAAAAAATCGTTCATTACGGAGATGGTCTCTTGAGTCTGTGTGTAATTAAATCCCCTGGTCTTTAATAACACTTTAATGGTGTTCGCTTTTTAGCCGAGTGTCAATCTACGGGTTACGCTGTTCCTGCAGAACATTCTGATGCGAGTAGAGAGCGAGGTTACGCGATGACGTACAAATGAGAAAACAAGAGTGACGCTAACAGACAAGGCCTGCACTCGCGCATAGCGTTTAGTACTAAGGTGGAAGGGACCGTACGGCGGGAGGGGGGTGGAGAATGGGGTGGCGGGCGATTGGCGAGGAGGGGGTTGATGGAAGCGAAGATGAAAAACAGCTTCCGAAGATGTCAACTTGATAATACGCCATTCGATCATACAAAACAATGCTGTCGACTCGACAATGTGATCGCCACTATTCCTCAACAAAAATCCCTCTTTTATACCGAAAAAATCACCAGCTCTGGTAAGCTAAAATTCTAATTAACGGATATCGGAAACTCAATTGTTGATAACAATTTTTGTTTGCAATATGTGACCGTTCCTGGGTTATTATTGCTTATATACACTAAGGCTAATGACGATATACCTGTGCATGTATATAAATAACGTTAATAATTATTATTATTAATAAAAATCACCGTAGCGCCTAGTGCACTAAAGGATTACTGCACCCTCGTGTCTCTTTGGAGATATATAAGGGGAAGGGAAGGGGATTGGCAGCTGGAATAACCAGACTGCAGGATCCACCCCTAACATAGTTTTATCTAATCTAAAAAATTTAATTTGAGAATTTGAATAAAAATTGAATTGCTTTATTTTTGCAAAGAGAGTTTGAAAATGACCGAACATGTCGAAAGTTCAACTTATGTGATCTTGGGTATTGACCATTTTCTTATAATAACCCGCATAGCATGATCAAATATTGTCATTTTGGCACCCACAGCTTTCAGAGTGGATTTCAGATTTCGTCCTCAAAGACATATTTGTTAGTTCGTGTCTCGTGCAGCAAAGCCCAAGGTATCCCAAGCAGATTTTTTACATTCTTACCGACTGATATTTCACATTGTATTTTAATTGAATGAAACTCGATACCATACAAAATAAGTACGCCACAAACTTTCCGGTTTTCCTTTGTGCTCGTGTACTGTGATATGGTTATTGGAACACACTAAATAACTACAATGTATTTCGAAGAAGATCGCATGCGGTTCTGAAGACATATTAAAAAAAAACATTTTGTAATATTAAAAAATATAACGCATTTATTATTAATGCAGTCGAAAGTAAAGCCTGGGCGAAGGCTTTAGCATCTACTAAGAAGAAGAAAAAATATGGTGCATATATTTTCAATGGAATTTACGAACGGATACATAGAACACGCGAGAACATAGCCATTCATAAAGAACCCCGTACACACACCGAAGCCTTTCTTTCGCGGCATCGAACAAAACGTCGTCGCAAAAAAAAAAATATAAATACTTTTTTAACATATGCACGATAATGCCGTGAACACATTAGCAAGTACGTAAGGTAGAAAGAAGGAGGGTCGGTGGGTCGTCGCAGAGAATAGATATGAATTGAGGGATGGTGGATGAGACGGGGGAGGGGAAGGGGGAGGGAAAGACGGGCGATTGTCAGGGATTTCTGGGGATGAGGTTAACAGCGTCGGTGATATAATGGCTGCCGATTGTTGTGTCGGGAGAGGTGCGCGCAGGCAGGCGCGCTGGCAAACAACTGCCGTGTAATGACAATGCCATTACGTTGTCATTCAAAGAGCGTCACGTGATGACAATGGCCAATTGGTAAACGTCCGTATGTCAACTCCACTGCAGTCAGTGCTTTCGCGTACGCGAGCCCTAAATTATTTACGCCATTTGTTTTTTTAATGAAAACGCCTCCGAAGGCCTCTGTTCGCTATCACACCTCGCTTGAAGCATTAGGTTAACGTGGTTAGTCGGCAAAATTTAAAGGATGAACTCATGCCTCGTAGAAGTGACAATTTCGCCGAACGGTCGATTGATTTATGGCCACCAGTCACATTTCCCACGTGGATTATTATATTTTTTTAAAATCACCGTAGCGCCTAGTGCACTACAGGATTACTGCACCCTCATGTCTCTTAGGATATGTGCGAGGGGCAGGGAAGGGAAGGGAAGAGGGATGGCAACTTGAATAGCTAGACTTGAATTCCGAAATGCAGAGTGTTTATAAAACATTGGAGATGATTAAATTACAAATGACAAAACATTTGGCAAAGTGTCAAAAGTTTAAGCAAAGTGTCAAAAGCACAATGCACCCTCAGATACGTCAATTGGTCAAAATTCAAAAACGTTTTCTTTCGTGAATCTTTAATTCCGATTACTCGATTCGGATTTGAGGTCTCAGGCAAAAAAGTCCGGAGGGCGAAAAAAAGAAAAACAGATCCGAGAACTTTGTTGAGAGCCTTTTGCATAGACAGGTAAGTAATCCGCTAGCGGCACATTAGATATATTATAGCGGGGCGAGCGAAAATATATTCGCCTCGATATTCGATAAATAACCGACGGCTAAGTGGAACTGCACTGACAGAGACTGATCTCGCAGGTAGACTCGTGGTGACAGGCTCCTCATAGGCGTGTTGGAGTGGGGGGGAAGAGTGTGCTTGCATATCGCGGGGCTCCTTTTATCTGTCGCTCGGGCGTGTATGTGTTCTCATTCTTACTGGCCCCGCCCAAAGCCCTCCCACCGCACCCAATCCGCTGATGGCTTGATCAAGTGCAATCACATATTCCCTAGCATCCTCTCAAGACCACAATGTCACCTAAGATACCGTCGAGATGAAAGCTAAGTATGGGATGGAGTCACGCTTATGAGCATTCGCATCCAGGTGTATTAAAAGTGTGCTTCAGGTGTGTAAGCTCACACGAAGATTTCGCATTATTTTGTGCTCCATAATTAGGCGAAATATTTATGCCAATAACGCAAGCGCGCATGCAAATTTCACGTCGTTGGATAAAGAATAATACCAATGCGCAAAAGAATCAAACATGCGGCACACGAATTATTCAGCTTTGCTGACTTTCAAGGATAGGAAACGGCAATTTCTATTCGGCGGAAACGTATGGCCTCTGGGCGCAAAATTTCTTGTCAAATTCTGACGTCGGTTGCGAGAAACATAAGTTAATGTCAGTTAAAATAGCTCAATGATTGGAGAACTATTCGATAAACTATCGATTTTTTAAACAGTTTTTGAACTATCGATAAACGTCATCAGCGTTCTTGAAATAAAATGAAAATGACAATTTGACAGATAAAGCCTCACAAATGACAACACATACCTGATGTGACTTGCTCAATGACAAATGACAGTACAGCCTTTGTCAATAATTTGACAATTGAACAATCATCCTAAGTAATAAAGTGTATGTGCTGGTCATTAAGGTAAATAAATATTAAAGGTATATAGGTTATAATTTGATTTTTGTTAAAATAGCCAATCTAGTCAAAATATCTCATCCTAGTTGTCAAACGTAATATATTATTTCTGGAGTTCATCGTTAATTCGCCGCAGCTACAGCGTATTTTAGAATCACCATGCCATCACATATACGTCTATTCCAACTTCAATATTCAGAGTATGTACGTTTGTGTATGCCGTACTAAAATGTACATAAACGTATATTCAAGTGATTCATTACATAAACGTGCGTCGGAACACATGTTCAGGCATGGGTCCCAGGAGAATGGAGATACGTCTAAAGGGTCTAGAGATATTGGCGTCGTGTCCTCTCGTCCGCTCAATGGGATTTTGCTGCCAACTGACACCGGAGCTGTAAGTGAATATCTCTACGACAGGTGCTCTGACAGTCGATCGCATGAACTCGGTGCCAAGGGGAAACACACCTATATGCTAGAGCTTCCTGTACTAGGGGAATTCTATTGGATGGAGCGACGTTTCAAGAGAAATCAATACAATAACAAAGTAACTGTGTCTGCAAAGTGTTACATAGGAAAGAGAAGCTTATCAGAATATAATTATTTTGTGTAAAATATGTACAAGTATGAACGAATTGATTTTCAATTTATTTTAAAGATAATTTCAGTTTCATCAAAATGACTAACAATTTGCAATTAAATTATCCTATTAAATAAGGTAATTTGTTTAGGCACATTAGATTCACAATTTAATCAATCGATTTCGAGTTGAATTCTAATGTAGCAAAGTTATCGATCATAGATAAACATTACACTGACACTACTCCTTCTACTATGCTCGTTGTAAATTGTCCAAAACAAATATCATACTATTTCTGTGATTTAATGCTATATCACGACAATATTATTTTAATAAAAATTATTATTTAAAAAAATAGTATGTGGCAGAAATATTTCAAAATAAAAAATATGATAAAATATACAATGTTACATTTTAACATCATATCCGCTAAGATCATTTAATAAAATTTAAACTTTATGCTATGCAAAAGCAAACATTAATTCATTGCAACAAATGGTTGTTTGCAACACGAATATTTTTTTGAGTAATGGTTGTATCATTACATTTATAGATTTATTATTTTTATCTATAGTTTAATGATTATTTTTTTATAAATAATTGTTCTGTGTTTCCACAGTCTGTGTTGACTCAGAGTGAACAGAAGTGCACACAAAAATGCTGTCAGTATAGCATTTGATTTTGTTGAGTTAGTCGTACTGGGCAAAGTGCTAAGGTTGCCATTGTTCGATAAACACGCAACTATGCTCTTTATTCGTCTATAGTCGAGTGTGCTTTAAACAAGTACTACCATGGTGACCATCCTAATGAGATCTCCGCCATATTGTTTTTAATGCGAAATAATTATTGGCGGTTAAAGCGTCGCGCACATTATCGACCGGCGAAAAATACATTACGTATCCAAGGTAAAACTTCCACAAGCAGCAACATGTCATTCGTTTATAGGTTACCCTTAAAACACCAGTATTAGATCTGACAGACGGGTTTGCATAATTGTTTCGAACCTTACAACAGTTGTTTATTTTTAGACCGCAATATAAATAGATAACGATCGGTTAAAGCCCATGTATCGCTATATGTAAACCAGCAGTAGCTTAGCTGCTTGTATGAAATGGTATACAGTGTAAATAATGCTGAAAATGAACAGCACATAGAAACCAAAATTTCATTAAAAGTTTTCACCCTTCCTGGTAATTTCTAAAAATTTTGAAGCAGCAATTTACATTATAACAGCATGAGCCAAGAAATAACCAACATTTTTTTCCCCAACATGGCGGCGCTCATTGTCCCACGTTTCACCCCTTAGGTTAGATGGGTAATTACTTGGGGAAAAGCTCATTATCTTTTTGGAGGATGTTTTCCCGTACCGGAGGTTACGACTCCCAGTCAGACTACCTCCGAATCGTTATCGGCCGGACACGCTAAAAAGCAAAACACAAGGAGAAAGCGAACGAGGTCTCTCTCGCAACTACGAATAACCACAAAAAACGGAAGTCGAAAATGTATCCTGAGAATTTCCGCACCCTATGTTCTGCAATAGGGTGAGTTAGATTTCACTCATGACAAAGGGGAAACGAGATAATATTATATTTTTTTAATGAGGTTTTTTAATCGCTTCCTTCTGACGCAGTCTGCCAAAGGTTACTTACTCTACAGTCTCGACATTTTCACGAATCCTCAATGTTGTGAATGAACAATTTATGAACATACCAGGAAAACATGATGCCATTGAAAAGAGAGTTGCACGTATTTATACCTGTCAGTTTTAAATTGCACCGGTGAACAAATTTAGTATAATCGGGAGTCTTTACGATCTACTGTTCTTGAGCGCAGAACTTACGTTAAAACAAATCTCTTTAAGTCAACATGGAAGACAAGAAAGATATACATTGGTAAATGTATCCGATATCGATTGGGTTCTCTCGGATGCAGAGTAAATATTTACGACTTTGGCAATAAATTGGTCTGGCCAATAGGCATATTCTGTGCGCAGATGACCAATTTTGTTGAATATTACCGAGATCGTCTTTTAGGTATAGAACACAAAAAAAATGCAAAAAATGTATGTCTACGCAATGATATCATAAAAAAGTCCGCACTCTTCGTATTCATGGTGAAAGCGTTTATACGGAAGAATACCATCTGCCACATATTAGGTGGGCCTACCGAATTCTCCAGCAGCCATGCGCCATAAAACTTGTATATTAGGATGGCGACATGCGTCTGAAGATAAGTTCATACAGTTATTTTTTTCTCTCTTTTTTGACGCAGCCAGACTTAAAGCAGTGACGACACCAGGAAAAAACAGATGCCTACTCACACACGCTCAAAAGAGAGAGAGACGCCATGCAAAAATGAGGGGCGCATTTATGTATTAAGTAATAGGCCTATAAACGGCATCAATGTTTAAGGTAACGCGTGATTCATATGATAAACGGCGATAAAATTATTTGCAGGCACGATTCGAAATCGGTAATTGGATTGGAAAATGCCATTTCAATTCAGGATTATAATATCTACTTTAACGACATGCACAATATAGTCGTTGTGCAAAGTTTCAAACGTGCGAATATCCTAATAGGCGATGTACGATGTATATTTAAAATTTACTGATAAGTTAAGATGTCTACAAGTAAAACACATGGTTCATGTAAAACACATGGCCCAATCGCTTTATTGTACAGGAATAGATACTGTATTACCGGCTATTTCATTAACGTATTTAAATTATAGTCTTTCAAGTGACCTTGGCACCCAGCATTTCAGTTGTCTTATGATCTTGAATCTATTTTTTTATAAGGTAGTTATTTTGCCCATAAGCTGACATTGTGTGAAATAATATTGTCTTAATCGATGTTGCCGATCTTATAAATAATATAATCCCTGACCAAGCTTGGAAACGACAACAATTAAAGAAAGACTTGATTTTTTATTTTAAAAAAATAAATAAACCCCAAATTAGATCAATACTTATGATACATGTTCTGTACTGTATTATAAGTATCGATCACATTTGGTTTTTAAGAATAAAAAACAAGTCTCTCTATAATTGTTGCCGTTTCCACCCTTGGTTATATTGATTATATATATTTTTTAATGGTATTGTTGTCCTCTCGTGAGTATTGTTTTCGGTTCTGTTCTCAACAAGTTTCCCATTTCATGTATCGTGGTTGCTTTGGGTTTTAAAAATAAGGTTGTAGTTTTATCATGGGTGTACATGAAATCTTGAAGTCTTAGATAATTAATTTTAAAAAAATGTTCAGATATGTTGACATTTATTTTTGCAATAGCTATTAATTAAATTGTGACGTGAAGTATTGCTCTAGTTAAAAATGGCAAAATTTTCAATAATGTTTGCGAATGAATTAATTGTCTTTATTTAACAGCAACATGGCAGCGGGGTTGACCCCATTCCTAAACATGGTGATGCAAAGTCTCACTCTCACTATATCGGAACTAACTCGAAAACGTTTCCATGCAGCTAACGTAAAAAACAATACATTAAAGAAGCATTTGACAAAAAGCCTACTCTAGGTCACAAACAGGACAGAATACATAGGATAGACAAATGACAAACTAGGACTCAATTTTTTGTTTCGGGAAAATTCTATGCCTGACCCCTGTCTAGGAATGGGTCGTCACGGTTCAAACCGGATCAAGAGTAGAATAGGCTTATTTCAGATTGACGTGAGGGACGCCACCAGTCTCACTGAGCATGACACGGAGCATGTGACCAGTGGCGCCACCACGCGTGATGCACCGTTCGTATCGGTGCACTTGAGTATAAACGCGTTCGGGGGGCGCAGAGATGAGATTCGACAGAACGGAAGTGGAATTCTGGCATCCTCCTGAGACCAGTACTTCTCGATGGAGGACACGGTTACCACCTTGATTTCGCCAGGGAAAAGCCAAACAAACGTTTACTTTCGCTTCGTTTATTTTTCTTTCTGACAATTTCGCAATGCGGATACCCACAAGTAGGTCAAAATCATTTATCGTCCGCGCAAAGATTAATCGATCGGTGTCTGGAGAGGTTAGACAAAAAAAATGGAAGATGAGGGAAGTTTCTTACCACTTCGATGAGTTGACTCAACTTCAGGCCCATCTTGACCGTAAGCCGATCGGAATTGTTCCCAACCGGCCGGATCAGTCGATTGTAGTTACTCAGCAGATCGTCGTACAGTCTCTTGGCGTCGGGGTTGGCCAGGCTCTGGGCGTACATGCAGAATAGCGACCAGAGCCACGTAAAACTGCAGCGTCTTTTCGATCCCATCTTCATGGTGACGGCGACGGCGACGGCGAGGAGGAGGAGGAGAGTGATGATGAAGCTGGAATCGTTTCTGCTACTGCCGCCGTCGCTGCGACTGTTTCCCGCCCGATTACAGTAGGCGCGGAACCGTTAGTCGATAGGGGTCTTTAGCCGGCGACGACCGAGTTGTGCCTTTCTACACGCGAACTGAATAACCACCGTCTCACACACACATATAAACGCACGTCTGCCCTCACGAAAAAATCCTCTGGATCAATTCCTCCGAAATCTCGCCCGAAAAAAAAATCACCGCACCACCAGTTTAATCTAACCTAACAGTCACTTTGGCCTATCGCGGTTGTTCACTCGAAACGTCAGGCGAACCACCGAACGGAACACCCCCTGTACACCAATATAAACAAATGTATTTTTCCGCCACTCACTACTGGGTTCAGTTTTACTCGATAGGTGGCCAAACATTAGCGGGTTTGATGGAACGTTCTGGTGGTGGTGATCACCGGTAAAATTTCAATTTGTTTTCTTTTTCCGAGCGGGGTCACGTTGTCCACGCCAGCTGAGTCTACCGGGAAAACATTTTTTTACCACCCTACCCTCGCCCCAGTCGCTAAAAGAGGATAGTATGGAGGGTGTCTGACGACTATGGAGCACCACGGTACAGGGGAGAGAACAGGCGCGGCGTGCTTTGGCAGGTCTCGGCCGTGGGTTGATGGGGTTTTTCGGGGGCGCACCACCAGCGGAGGAGCCGTTGTTGCAGACGTTTTCCGCGGTTCGGCAGGAGAGTTGCGGCACGCGCGAAACGCGAGATGGCGCTCGCGCTTTCGGCGGCGTAGCGCTCTCGCCCCTCTCGTGGAGCGGTCGGTGAGCGGTCGCCGGGCGCTCCCCAATTCTCTCGCCGCGCCAGCTGCTGATCGATAAGAGACCACGAACATCCAAGCATATAAACCCCGCTTCCCCTCTCTCGCTCACTCTCCATCCCCTCTGTTCTCTCTTCACTTTCTCCCGCCATTCCCGCGTTGCAGTGATGCTGCTGACGCGCTGCGCATAAATGTGACGTCACCAGTGTGTACGGGAATGCACCTACACTCCACGACACCATAACCCCTCTCACGCTGGGCCTCAGCAGTGAGTTATTGCGAGCGACGTGCAATTAGTGATTGCCAACTTAAAAGGGGTAGCACCTAGGCTTCGTGCAATAAGGTTAACTATCTGCGATCGATAAAAGAAAAAATGGCAAGGTTCCGCCAGTGCTAAATCTGTACATATAAATAAAACTGTCGTCTAAATTTAAAAAAATGCTAAATCATGACTTAGAAAAGCATATTTGCGTCCAAAAACAATTTAATTCGTTAGTCAAATCGAGCAATGAGCAAATTCATTTAGTGATGAGGATTATTGGAAAAATAACTTTTAGATGACTTTTAAAATCGTACGACCCTTCCAGCTCAGTCGGTATTGCAACAGACTGCGGTCGGTCCCGGGTTTGATTCCCGGCGCAGTCTTTGGTTTATTCGATCCTGGGGTACCAGTGAAATGTATCTCTCCTTTATTGCCATAACAAATATCATAATCCCCTGTAGAGATAATCACTACAGTGATCAGGAATAAAAAATGCAATAATGGACACTCTCTGTTCTGTGATACCACATATTAGCCAATCACAATAATTTTTCATTTTGTTTCAAAACGAATTAAAAAGTAATTGCAAATGTGAAAAAAATGTCACAGGGTCACGAACCGTCACCGATGCAACCCATGATTGACGACACATTAACCGTAAGACAGCGATCTCTTCAATTTAGTGATGCGGTGCCATGAGGGCAGCACAGCTACAGACACAGACTACAGCTACGGACCTTTGACCAAGCAGTACTTCAATTTATAACTACTAGCGATAAAGTACTACAGGGCAACTCATTTTATCTTCGTGTTCTCTAGCACGGACACTCATACAGTGTTGCGCTTGAATTTTATTTTCGCATTTCGTTTTATGTTCGAGTACCAAGTAAAGTTTTGCAACTAAACACCAAGCGAGTTTATTAAAAGAAAATTTCTTGTATAAAACATTCTTTCACTTATAACAATTTGCAATCTGTTTTCTTAATTTTTCAAATTAAATATGACAGTTACAGTTACCACTCGTGTTGCATTGTAAATGTGTGTGGGACACGCTTTCATCCGGCATCGTATTCGTATTAGTAGTAATAATATTGCGGCCTCCGTGGTTCAGTGGCTACGGTCATTGACTACAAAGCGGGTGGTCCCGGGTTCGATTCCCGGCGCAGGCTTTCGTTTATTCGATTCTGTGGTACTG
>JAUJYS010004956.1:0-11454 GCA_033995665.1 Melogona broelemanni
GTGAATTAAAAAAAAAAAAAAAATGGGGGTGCTCTTAAAAAATAGTCGTAGAAAGTATTGTTGTGTCGGTACTTTGATCATTAGTTCTACTGAAGAAAAATTTGCCCGCTGTTGGTCAGTCACAACTAATTTGGTCAGGATTTTTAGTATAAGTAAATAAGTCATAAATAATTAATAGGGGGTTAGGACGTCTACAAAACAAAACTAGAGGGACGAGGTCCGGTGCAGCGCCGGGAAATCGTGAGTTTCGTGAGTTTTGCCAAAACTCAGTTCGTCTCTTTCCCGGCGCTGCACCGGACCTTGTCCCAAGTCATAAATAACTTTATAAATAACTTATCGCACGACAATCCTTCAAAATACAGAAAAATGCGAAGGAAAAAATATCATGTTGAGGAATCAGACGTTAGCAATGGTAAACGTTAACAAAGTAAAATTGCAAACAAAGTTATGTTTGGGATCTAATTTCGATATATTTTTATGGCAATATTTTACTAAAAGAAGGGCAACAAACCATGTAACCATATAAGTAACAACATGCCAATGTTGACAATTCGCAGTTATTTTATGCAAGCTCTTTCTGACACCATCCATCCACTTAAGTCATGGTCCTCCCACAAACTTAATTACAACGCTATTGTGATTTGAGATTTTGTTTACCGAAATATGATTGATCAAAATAAATAATATTCCATTCTCTGGTTTCAGGAGGGTGGGAAAAATCGACATACACACGTATAAATGTAGAAAACTTTCAGTATGAATCCATTTCGTGTCCAGGCTACGCTATTTTAATGAAATGACTTTAATTTGAATGGGTTGGCAGTACATTAAAATGCGAACTTTTATGCAAATTTACGAGTTTCTTGTTTTAATCACGTGTAACTGCTTTTCGACCGAAAATTAGGCCGAACTGGATTACAAATCACTAAATTTGTGACGTCACATCTATATATGTACGTGTGGAAGGGTTCGCTGAATATGGATAAGGCTGTAAAATGCCTGAAACGAAATTATTTTTTATTGCGGCCCCTGATGGTAATGCGCCACGAGTTATGAGACATAAAACAGGATTTAGATTTTTCTTTTCCATTCGCGCTCTCAGGAATTATTGTTTAATGCCAGAGTCGTTATACCTGTTACAGCTCACTGGGTGTGGAGGAATCTCACACGCAGAGGCGAATTAAGTGGTTGAAATTTCATACTCGCGTTTCTCGGCACACGACGTGCGATCCATTATCTCACTAATAAATTGCAAATTGTTCTTGCAAAAAAAAACAACCCCGTATGGCACTTTAGAATATCGTCTGTGTTAGAGCAGGCGTCTCTCAAATTGGTTTCGCTCATTCGGAGAGCGCCTGACACGTATAAGGGGGCCAGAAAAGTAGGATTTTCTTTCTTCAGATGCGACTATCGACTCAAAGTGCTGGTCTGATTCAGTGGAAATATCAGAGAGGAGAGTGGGGGAGGGGAATGTTTCTAAAGAACATAGTTGTTATTGGCGAGGTTACATTACTAATTTATTGGCAAAATGGTCTACTTTATGTATGTGTGACATTAAAGTATGGTTATGCTTATAGGTGTTTATTTTATATTGAAACTATCGCTTAAGCTTATCCGAGGACTGGTAGGATTTACGCAGGTTTCATTCAAATATTGCTACTATTATGACGTCATAGCGTGGCCTTTGCGTTAGAGGCGTTGTGCACACAAAATGGCGGTAGCCAATTTTGTTATTTATTTTTACATCTGTTTAAAAAAAATATTATTAAAATGTGTAAAATTCGTGACTGGAATGTATAGTAGTTAAAATAAATAGTAATCCGAGGCTGAGATCTTATGAGGTTAACATTTTCGGTTTTGTCGCATTGACGCTTGATTGTAGACCAAAATGTCAATGACATAACTGGCTTTCCCCTGAATCCGACCTTTCGCTCAACAATACACGGCCAGAATTTCTAGCGTGACGGCATTTAGTGATATCGTCTCCAAATTATCGTTCGGATTATTGCAACAAAAGACGAACGGACGACCAGGCGTAGCAAATATTGGGGCTGCTTTTGAATTTCCTTTGCACAGACAACGGTTTCGTCGACAATGCTCTTTTTGTATTTGCCAATGCTGCGGTAGGCAAACTTTGCCGCCTTGTTGTGGATCAGTGAATTTTTTTTCTGGGTAAATTTCCCTCACTGAAGCGAATATTACTGCAGGAGATTCTGTACTCGTCGTGTCTCTATGACAATATATGAGGGGCACGATTTCACCATTACCCTAGGAACGAATAAATGAGGGCTTGGACCGGGAATCGAACACGGGACCGTCCACACCCATGTAGAAATATACCAACTACTACAGTACGTGTATCTTATGAATTAAATTAGCAATTAAAATATACTAATCATGAACTTAAAAATCAATATTCGCTAAATAGAAGAAAAAAAAAATATTATTTAACGATATAGTTGTTTTAATTGCTAATTAAAGTTCGATAGATTTTTCGATAACAAATTGTCAAACAACAATTCTTAACAGATTTTTCGATTTCATGTTTTGCAGTATCTCGTTACACAGTAAAAAAAAATTATGAACGACTTCAAATTCGAATTTTCCCAATTAATCCAAAAATATTTGATGTTTATCATGGTTCCTTGATACCGTGAACTGTACTGTACATGCGTTGCAATTCCCTTTTATTGCCCGCTCAGTGCCCGCTGCTACCCGATAGATGGCGCAATACATGTCGTAGGGTTACACGGCAATGTCGAGCATATTTCCGTTACTGCACTCATGCCGTTAATGAAGTGCTGTAAAGCTTAATTGATATTAAATTTCTAATTGAGCGCTGCGTCCTGGTTCCACTGCCTAGTGCTGGCGAAGAGGAAATAAATCAAGAAGCATTGTCCAATTACCGTCTTATTCCGCTGGCGAACACATTGAGCCCGGTCGTGGGCGTAGCATTTTTTTAAGACGTGCTGTGCTATACGTACCTGTGTAAGAACTAAGACCGTTTCCAAAACCTATAAACGCGATCTAGTAAACTATATATCAGCGGTGGTTTATAGCAATGTTAACAAATTGGTTACTCTTCTCATTCAAATAGATAAATCGAAAATGTTTGATCGGGTGTTGCCAAAATGTTGTAACGGATAACACTTATTTTATTTTGTTTTTGTTTGAATAAAGCTCTTTTAATCTGAGATATACTTATACATTGAAAAGAGCATAACTTAAAATGTGATTTTCAACGATAAATGAGAACCTGGACTTTGCTAGTTTTATTTTGGCCAAAGGTTAACGATGAAAACGCCATCTAGTAATATAGCCAAGCGGGCCAATACAAATACCTACACTTAACACTAATGCTACATAAAGTCGTTCGGAACCAACTGGTCTTACCTGGGTCGAGATGAGTACACAATATATATCTACACATTGAACAGCGGTTGCTGGCTGCAAATGCGAAGTTAATATTGGCCCTAAGAGCCTTCTGCTGCGTCGAAATCCATTTACTGCCAATGGCCACTATGTAGACTGTTGTTAATTGATTTTCTTAAGGGTTGCGTGCGCGGACGGTGAATTTATTTATTGCGTCGAATTGGTTGCGGCGAATACTAGCGTATCCGTATCCGGGCTCCGCGCTCGGTTACGCTAGCCGCCAATGACGCTATTACCTTTGCGGGGGGAATGCCGAAGCATCGTTTTAAGCGAGTCTTCTGTGCACGTACAGGGTGATATTTGCCTAAATTGTAAATGTGCTGCTGTAAATCTTATTTAGTCGGTAATGCTTCCGACTGTGGTGCGGACGGCCCCGAGTTCGATTCCCGGAAGAGGCTCTTGTTTATTCGACGAGCAGCGGTCCTGGTGTCACCCCTGAGCTTCCATTAGGGAGTCCAGAGCTTAGGGGTGGATCCTGCAGCCTGACTATATACCATGTCAGGCCAGGAATGTTGTTCTGATAGAACAAAATAAAATATAATAATAAACTAGTCAATTGAAGGTATTTTAACATTCTCTATCTAGTGAAATAAAAAAATGACTTGGGCATTCATCACTTTAATCATACGATCAAATAAGTATACATCTGTACCTTGAAAGTCGATAACCAATGATCGTGTAGTACAAATTTTGTCGCACAACGCAACTTTTCTAAAATATATTATTTTAAATTGTTATTTACTTTATGCGGTGGATTTGTCTAATTTTTATTTTTATTTTTAAATTTAAAATAGAAGAGCATTATCTTTTGAATTATCTTTATCTAACGATCCCAGTTGAAGATTGTTTTGCTTGTCAAATGTCGCGGTATGCATGAAAAGGGGGAGAACTACAAAACAATATTCTTGAACTGAGACAATTTTACTTCGAACGGTAGAACCGCAATGATTGTATTTTAGGGAACTCTCTGGCAATGTCCACTTACGGGTTAGTTGCAACTATTTACAGCGTGATATCGCTGCTGAGTGCTTCGCCGCCTAAGTACTTCCGGTACGATCCCGAGAACGTTCGCATTTGAACTCTCCCGTGTGGAAGGATGGAGCGGGACTCATTGGATTGACCACTGATGACTCGCTTTAACAAATTATACGTCGTTTGGCCCTTTCTCCAATGGCTCCCATCAGACCAGTAGCACGTCAGTACTGCTCGGCCCATTACTGCGAATTGTTGAGCAAGCCTCACAAGAGGGTGCGTATAGCGGGTGCCACGTCTGACATGCGAAATGTCAAGTACGATAAGCGGCAAAGATGTGAAAAAGGTTGTGCCGTCGGGTGTTTATTCACCCAGCGTTAGGTTTGGGTAAGTAGGTTAGATAAGTTAATTTTTTTAGATTAGTTAAATTCGGTTAGATTAGGTTGATTTGGTTAGGTTACATTTGTTTTCATGGGCATGTGAAACGGGGAGTAATTCCGCTGTCAGGAAGATCGAGCTATGTGTGCGTGGATAGAGAAAGAGGTAATTGGGGCGTTCAATAAGTTCCCGGCCTAACGATGATGCAATGATGTTAGCCTGATGCAATTTTTTTTCTGGTTGCGGCATCTTTTGAAAGCTTAATTAAAACCAACGACGCACTAGTCTGCGATCATTTATCGTGCCGTTACGAGCGGAAGTGACACAAGCAGTAGAACATGTTCATAAGATGGTGGAAAAAATGCTGTATCGTGCAGTGATTGACTTTTTAGTAAAAAAAGGAAATGCTCTTACCAAAATCCACGAATGCATGGTGAAAGTGTACGTGGACTCTGCGCCATCTTTTACAAACACCTGCGCGCACCTCGTGCGAGGGTACGGGATTTGCACTACTGCCTCGTGCAGTAAAAACATGTGCAGTAATGACATGGAATCCATTAGACCGCCGTCATCTCACGATCGGTGGACGACTCGTTTCGATACCCGGCGCTGTTCGATTAACTGAATTGGTGAACGCGCAGTCGGGGAGCGGATTGGGTGGAGCGTTTTTGCGCTCCCCCCGCGCTCGATGGGCTTCATTTCCGGAGGCGTTAAGCGTGGCGTAACTGACGGAAATGAGATATTCAATCTGTACACGTCATAATTACTTTTTTACGGCCGCTGTTGATCCTCGGTCCGCCTGCGTCCGAGGAGTAATTCGATAGCGGGGCTCTTGATAGCTAATGTCCTCCTGAGAACTTCCGGTTTGCTACAAACTCTTTTCTTAACTAGGCTGTCTTCTTCGACTGTTTTGCCGAATTTATGAATTGAAGTAGGGGGATGTCCTGTATGAATTGTGTTATTAATGTGAGGAAAAAAAACCCATATATAGAAAATATATCGAACAGAAAGGGTAATGTTTGGAAAATTATATCTGTTCGAAATTACTAATTAAAAAATGTACACTAGAATGTAATATTCGAATTATCTTTCTTGCTACAATATGCTTATGATAGGAACTACTGTAAGCATCATTATTTTTCCATTATTTGCCACCTCATATTTGAGTGCATCTGTATGTTCATAGATTTATTTTGCCTAATAGACAATTGGATATTTGTAACATATTCAATTCGAAGTTAGGCGACGTGGTCTTTCAATAAGTCATCGGCAAAAGAATCAGCCACTTCGATTTTAATTTCTAAATAAAACGATTTGGTTATTTTAAATTTTCTTTTGGAACTATACTTTTTTTTTTTTTTGGAAATGTTGAAATCAAACTCAAAGTCACTCGTGATATGTTTTAGAAGGTACAGTATAAGAAGGCTATAACTTATCAAAATTGAACTCTGGCTACGTGCATTGTTTTGGAGTTGTGTGTGGTTGCCAACGCCAGGGGCAAGTTTCCTCTGATGGCCAAGCCCTCGTAGGAAATTTAAAAATGAACTGTACGAGTAGTACGAGTAATAGTACGAGCCCAGTTGCATCCCTCTTCCCTTCCCTTCCCTGCCCCTCACATATCTCCAAAGAGACACGAGGGTGCAGTATTCCTGTAGTGCACTAGGCGCTACGGTAAATTAAAAAAAATATATTTATTTCATTTCGTGTAATAGCAAATACAATATCGCTTTACCACTTTAATGAATATGTGTTGGCAACGCTAGATATCTAAAAACAATGTGCTAAAATAACGCGCGATGTAGGGCTACGATAAATCGTTAACGGACAAAAATTCCCCATTGTTAAACCAGTACATCGGTTTGCAGAAGCACTTTTAGAGTGTCGAATTATTTATTTAGGACATCAGTCAGGTTTTCACACACTACACGCCACCACCGTCCCCTATTGTAGAGAACAACAAATTGCCCGTTGACACGCGCGAGTCCTCCCTCCCTCCATTTTTTTTTTACACGGCTCACTTGATGGCGTATTTTATTTATTTTTTCTTTATTTTTTATATAAACTCGATATAAATGCAATCCAACACATTTCCCATTTTTTTTTTTTTTACTTTCTCTTTCTTTTTTTCCTCCTTGTCTCCGGCCAACCCCGCCGAACCCCACAATTTTACTTTTTTCCGCGTCTGCTCAAACTTATTTATCTTGCATTCGCTCTATCCGTCATTCCCCCGTTCCTCATCCAAGCCGTCTCACATATCGAGGAAATCAATGATCCGCATGGTAACCTGTCCGTTGGTGATATAGCGGGGCGGGCGTTAAGGGGGAGGAGGGGATGGGGAAGGCCGGGATAGTGAGGTGGGTGGGGATAGACGAAGGGACCCCACGCCAATGCAGCCGATAGTGCGCCTCACAGCACTAGCACGGCGCGCACCCAGTGATTGATTATCAGCTCTTTGCCTGGGTTGCTACATTTTTTTTTCTTCCTTTCCTTCTTCTTCTACTACTTGCCCGTCCTTCGACGGAAAACACATACACGTACACACGTATAGAGGGCAGTGCGAGCCGTTAGTGGTTCGAAAAAGGATAACGATGCTAGCGCCACTTTGTTTGGTGTGCGACCATGTGCGCGAACTGATAATTCGATGCCATTCACGTTGTCTTGGGTGATATTTTATTTAGTAGTTTCTTAATAACCACAATCACTACACAAAGAAGAATTAACAATATGGGCTGCTCGCGGGTACAAATTGAAATACAAATTGAAATATTTAAAATAGCATCAAACCGTAATTAAAATTACAACTGACACTATTTAAAGCAACAACTAACAATACATAACAAACTGCTAAATTACATCACAAATATGCATATGACAATTAAATGATGACGATGGCTTAAATGACAAATAATAAAGAAAAATCTTTGTTGGCAAATTGATAAAATTGCAAATATGAAATAACTTTTAAAGTGAAACAATAAAAATTATTTTCAATTGGTAATTATCCAATTGATCATGGAACAAATGCACAGTTAACCTGATGAATATTCTCAAAATATCATTGATCATTTGCTGGCGATGTGTTTACGCTATTTTTCAACATAAATAACAAATGGCAATATAAAAAATTATATGACCTGAATAATAAATATCTTAATCAATCACGCACCATAGGCCAAGTTTGTATACACTGAAACCAGACATGAAACTTTCACCGCATATACGCGTAACTTAATCCTAATTTAGACAGTAAAATTAATGAAGCGACTTCCATGTGCTAAAAATGCACTGAGGAAGATAAACCAGACATGTGTTGAAAACATTGCTAAGAGCTAAATAGTGGTCAAGAAGACGTATTATAGTTGGAGGCCATTCATAAGTCAGCTCAAATTTATGTTAGCTGTCAAGGTGACTAGCTAAGTAATCTGGTAAATCTAGCTAGCTGGTAAAGAAAACTAAATAAAACTAAAATGATATATGCGGTTATACATGTACCTCGTTGATAAGTAATGGAGCAACAATTTTTTTTCCAATAATGACAAATATTTTAAGAAAAATTTATTTAAGTAAATTTATTTTTAGTAGTAAGTTTTGTAAAAAAATTATTCATAATTCGAATGTATAAAATTTAGAGCTTCTTTAGTTTTATTCTAGATAAAATCATGTGATAGGTGCGCTAGCAATTCGAGGCTGGTGTTAAAATATATTAATCGTTAACTTATTCTGAAACTAGGTGAACATTGTGTCATCATTTACAGGTCATACATGTATGCTTGTTATTTCTCTGCGATAGCTTAAAAATAAATTATATCAATTGGTATCCTAAAGACACTGTATCCTAGTCGTACATGTACTTGCACTCGAAGAGCAATTTAACTGTATTTTATTTGGCATACAATAGTCTCGTACATGCCTGTATATATTTATTTTAACTCTAAATTGTACGGCATATTTTTCTTCAAAGCAGCTGCCACTGTTTAAATGTTGGTGTTCTGTTTCTTAAGGGCGATGGCGAGGCCGCTTGAAGTTGCCAATAGCGTATCACGCCGTCCAAAGCCTATAGGCAGGCAGGCGAGAAGGCGGGCGCAGGCCGAGCCGTTGTGTATGGCAGGTGCGAAATGCGAGGCTCGTGTTGGGAAGGGGATTATCTGACGTTAGTGGGGAGCTGATTAATGAGCAACAAGCCGGCATTGTCAAAGTCGGCGAAACGATCCCTCTTAGGGACCCGGGCCAAGGCAGCAGTAGTGACGCAGCTACAGGGGTTGGACAATATAATGGAAACACTTTCATAGGTACGCGTGGGGCCAGAAGAGATCAAATTCGTGATGTACAAATAGTGGTGTTTCCATTATTTTGTCCAATCCCTGTACGTTGGATTTAGTTTAGAAAACGAACCCGCTTCGCTGCAGTAGCCAGTATACTCGGTATACTAAGTTCCAGATTCGTCGGAAAAGCTCGGCGCAAACTCGCTCGCTCTAGAAACCTGTCTAACGAGGCTGTGATGGAATAAAAAATTCGGTCTGAGCGAGCGTGTTTGGGCGTGTTTGGGTGGTGGTGGTGGTGGTGGGGTGGGGGTGTGGTAGGGATTGGTATGGGGCTGAAAGGGGTGGAGAGGTGCGTTGGCCTGGGTATACACAGACAAACGATAAACAAACATGTGCGGGGGTTGGGCTTGGATTTTTACCCGTGATGCTATACAACGGATATTCTCAATCGTTCTTACGCTCGCTATCACGTGTGTTGAATAGTTTGGGATCAAAGAGATTGTGTATCGAGTAAAGTTTTTTTGTGTGTGGGGGGGGAGGGGTTATTGGTTCGATTTGTTGAGTTTGATGACACGTTGAGTTTTTTTTTTATTTCTTGTTCGCCGGCGTCCGTTTCTATTCGCAACCAAAGATCACCGTTTTCGTTGCACTTTTTTTTTGTTTTCATGTTGCGTACGATTACATTTTTTTTTTTGGAAGATCTTTGGTATGAAGTAGCGTTGTTAAATGAATATTTCCAGCTGAAAGCACCGAGCTGCTGGATTCCTGCTGAGGATTTTCATTTTACAATTATTTTTTGGATTGTACAGAACAGGGTGAAGCGGAATAATTAAATGATGTTTAACCTTCAGCTCTAATTGTGTCCAGCTTACAAATCGTTACAGTGGTATGAAATGTTGCTCTGGCCTACTATTAACTACGTACTGTGTAATCCGTCTATCTAGTCTTCCAATTTCTTTGTTTTTGGACGGAAGAAACCACAGAAAAAAAAATATTTTGTTGTGGCAATCTTCTAGTTGCCGCTAATGCCTCCCCCTACCCACACAACACAACCGGTATACAGAGAGCTACTACTGCAAATTAAATTCTTACTTTTTTTTCTCTCTCTCTTTCCTCGTCGTCTTCTTATTTTCGATCGGCAAAGACTAGGCCTACTTTCCAATTGGCTCGTCTATCGGAAACGATTCGACCAATCGAATGCTGGGGCAAAGAAAAAAAAAGCGGTTGAACGATTTCGAAGAGCTCCGTATGGTTAAACGATACGAGCGCTGAATGCTGAGCTGCTAATTTAAATAGAGGCTAAGGGGGACAAAAACATCGCTTTTTTTGCGAACGGTAGCAAAACTAATTTCTAAATTGTTGGGTCTGATTTATTCGCTCGCCACTTCGTATCTTATTCTAATAACGAAAAAAAATAAGTTTATCACCTAGGTAGAGCAATGCGAGTTCTGCGTGGCTCAGTGGATATGGTCACAGTCTACTAAGCGGGTGGTCCCGGGTTCGATTCCCGGCGCAGGCTTTCTTTTATTCTATTCTGTGGTACTGGAATGTGCCCCTCACACATTGCTATAGCGACACGAGGGGTACAATAGCCTCCTGTAGTGTTATTCACTACAGTGATCCGGAATAATAAAAAAAAATCAAGGTTGGTTGTTTACTTGGTCAAGATTTTGATTGATTGAACTTGGGCACGATTATCAAGCTTCTTGAGTCTGCTTAATTTTGATCTCTTGGACTCACAGGTTAAATTACTGTTCATGTGTAATTAATCTAAATTGGCCAAAATACTTTGAATAATGCTGGTGCCATTGTGTAAGAAATTAGCCTTCTAATTATGTCATACCTTATCATGTTTACCTACAATTTTCTCGCCCAATATCAGATTTTGACAAAAAATACCCGAAATGGTCAAAAAGTCACTGCGGTGGAATTCACCTTGTCCGGAAAGCAGTTTGTCGTCAAAACCGAAGAAGTGATTATATCAGCAGGAGCCATCAACACTCCGCAGTTACTCATGTTGTCAGGTATCGGACCAGCCGATCATCTAGCTGAACACAAGGTAGGTTCTTGACTTCAAAGTTTTCTAAACATGTATATGTAAAGTAGGGGAGGGGATGTCAACAAACTGACAATTCTATGCTACATGTAGAATATACTTCACATCTTCTGTAAAAAAAGTAAAGTCAATTTGGCCTCTAGGTGGGTAACACAACGAAATAAATGAGCAATAGGTGGACATTTTCAATGGACCCTCAGATCCAAATTTCCAAATTTTCTCAAAGTTATTGAATTTTTTTTTTATTCCGGATCACTGTAGTGAATAACACAACAGGAGGTTATTGTACCCCTCGCGTCGCTGCGACGATATATGAGGGGCACATTCCAGTACCACAGAATCGAATAAACGAAA
>JAUJYS010004957.1:0-11453 GCA_033995665.1 Melogona broelemanni
CAATTTGCGCGCTTCAGCTGCACTCGCCGCGATTATTCGCCTAGTGAAATACCCGCTTAAGCAAAAATTCTAGTTGAACACAGTGTGATACTAAAATAATTTTTCTAACTTTTGTTCCCCCCCACAAAGCAGCATTCTGAAGCAGGTCTCTGGCGCGGGTGATAGCTCTTCAACTTGTTTTTTAACCGCTGATTCTTTCCCTTACTGTAGTGAATATCACTACAGAAAATTCAGTAACCTTCCTGTTGCTTAGGCAATATGTGAGGTGGCACGTTTTCACCAATACCTCCGGACAAATTAATAAACCTAACTATATTTTCTGCCAGTTTTCAGTCACGTCTGCCTTTGTAAAAATAAACCTTCGAGCTTTTGGAATTTGGTGCCTGACTGGCTTGATATGGACAAAGTGTATTTTTAATAAATTCCATGAAACCTACGATGACGCTTCAGCAAATACGTAACCCCTAGATTAGTGGCGACATGGCTGGAAGATCATCATGGTGGAAACATGTATTCCATCCAATAACACTGTGAAATCTGCAATTAGAATCCATTCTGCTCGTGTGCACCGCTTGGTGGCGCTGCCCACTTCATCGTGTTACCATGACAACTATTGCCAGGCTCGCCCGCTGAGTGAGGAAGGGAGGGGGAGGGAGACCACTGGATTCCGGATTCAGAGCCAAAGTGGATAAACACCTGCAACCATTTCCCCGCTCGCTCATCTTCGCCATTTAGCATTCTAAATGTGTAACAGAGCTTTATTCATTTGTCAACGACGGTAACGATTAATTTAGAATTCAACGTCATTTTCAATATTCATGGACGATACGCGTAAGTTTACAAATTCTGTTCAATACAATTCAGCACTCTGAATTTTAGCCCTCACGTGGTCAGTGGGAGAGGGAAAGAATTTTGAGCTTAAACATTGTATTTTATCAATACTTGCATGTTGTTGACCTGGTCTCATTAGGCGAAGTATTTTTTTTTTTTTGACTGTCAGTAATATATTTTTTTTTTCATTGTCGGACTCAAGTTTTGTTTATGCAGTGGAAGTTTGTAACAGCCCTCGCGTCGTTGCGACGCAAGGCTTCCGATGACATTGCTAGCAGCAAGGGGGTAATCCCGAAACGCCGATAGAAAACCGGCGAGCGAACGGATTCGCTGCTGCTGCTGGCCAAATCCAATTAATTTGCATTCGGTTATTTTTAATCCCGCCAGCAGGAATTCTTTTCCCCGATGAGGAGGTCGCCCTTTTAAAACAATTTTCGTCTGCACCGTGCCTCGGCCACACTCCCCCAGGAAAGTTGCGGCCACCGCTTTTAACGCGTTTAACGCGCTTCGCTCACTAGAATTGTGGGCCGGCTCCTCCGCCAACCAAACCCCGATTACCGCCCTAATCAAATATTGACAAAAATAGTTTAACGGATAATGGCATTGCCTTCGCTTTCCGCGGGCGGCGCGCACGATGACCGCAAACAGTCGGGTCTCTTTATTGTTGCCTGCTGGCGGAAAGAAAGGCCGAGAAGCTATAAAAGTTTGATGAATGAAAGATTAGGTTCGCCTCAAAGAGTGTAAGAAGGTCTAAAGTAACTGGCGAAAATATATAACGTAAACGACTATACGCATGTGCCTAATACCTCTTATCGAAATGGTCAAGCATGCTTTACAGATGCGTACTTGAGCGCGGTGCGTTAAGACGAACCGTTGAGTTGTTTAGATTTAGATTTAGATGGGGGCAATTGCCACGTCGTAGCATTATGATAATATGCGGGAATATATGGAGTTGTACTGTTTGTTTTAAGAAGGCCTTTCCCCAGGGGACGACCTTATCACTCATTTGGAATTTGGCCTAGTCTAGGCATCTAACTTAGGTAGGGAGTTGCTGTGGGGTGCCACGGTCTAAACGTTCTCTTTCTCGTCTGACTTTCTTAGACGCTGAGCCGCTCATCTTTCGATATCAAAATTCTCTGACTGCTGTTGCCATCATTGTGCTCGCTCTACCCAACAGTCACGTATTTAATTTAACGCCGCTGATGGCTCGTACGTGCTGCAGCTGACAACGAAACTCTCACACGGTGGCGCCAGCAGCGTTTGCTGCGCTAACATGACCGGTGATTCACACTCTACTCTTTGTCTTGGATTCGAAGCATCACCGCGCTACTAAAATTGTACGATCCGTCTAGCTCAGTGGGTATTGCAACTGACTGCGGCGCTGACGGTCTCGGGTTCGATTCCCGGTGCAAACTCTCTCGTTTATTTGATCCTGCGGTACTGGTGAAAATGTGCTTTTCACATATTGCTTAAATAGTTGTGGTAAAATTAGAACATCTTCGTTTCTTGACTGGTCATTTTACCATAAGGTGGCTGTTTTCGGGTACATATTGTAAAACAGGCAGTAATTTGACAGGAGGAAGGGGCTAATGGCTAAGACGCTAAAAGCCAGCAAGAACAATAAAATACAATCTAGAATATAATTGTTAATACCTTGTGGCCGAAGAGAATAACAATAATTCCCTAAAGCACTTTATAGTTAAACATATGTCGACAAATAAGTTTTCCAAATATTATTCAGGTAAACACTAATTCATTCAGTGTTTGTTAATAGATAACACATTATACAATTTTTGGGGAGGGGGGCATCACAAACATCACAATAGGTATCTGTTAAATAACGTGCATAATTAACTAAGGTAGCCCGACTGTGTTTGCATAATCACCTGTTCAGTGTGAATTTGGTCACATGATTTTGGCCAGCGGTTATGGCATGAAACAAGAAAGGCACAGCTTTGCAATCCCAACAACACCGCTGTTATTGATTTTTTCCTGCACTGGGCCAATAGTGTCCATCACGCTGGATCCACAAATGGGGATTCCGAAAATGCACTTTTGCGAATGTTTAACAATGTTCATGCTCGCTTGCGTCCCCTTATAAAGAGGAATATAAACGATATCCCCAAATAAATAGGGGATATTATTTTTTTGTACTGGGGAAATTCCCTTCAATGTAGTTAATATCACTGTAGGATATTCTATACCCATCGTGTTGGTGTGGCAATATGTGAGGGAGCATGGTTTCACCACTACCCCAGGATAACGAATAAACGAGAGCATGCGCCTGAAATCAGACCCGGGACCACCCGCTCTGCAGTATGTTGCCATACCCACCGAGCTAGACGGATCGTATAAACGAGCCTAAAAACTATAGACCAACATCGCTACTAAATGCTAGTTTAGTCTTTTTGTCGAAATTTTTCTAACAAATTGATTAAATACTAGAGAAAATATTACAACATTTGTAGGTGGATGTTTTTTATCGATGCCACTTTGTCGATTGCTCTTGAAGGCACACGCTACAATGCTATAACGCGATGATTTTCCTGCAGTGAATTGTGTGTTGTGTGTCGTGGGTTGTGTGTGATTGCCAATATACGGGGGGCAGCCAACTGGAGTTCGCTGTGCGTTAACCACAATAGAATTCCACTCTCAACGTAACAATCGCGTTTGTTTAGTAAAAAAATTGAATATAGCCAATTTATTTAGTGAATACAACGTATTTAAATTGCACACTCATAAATTATTTGCTAAACATAAATCAATCGCATTTCTTTGCGTTTCAATTTAATGTTTTCATTATTTACGTTTTCCATACTGTTGACATACAAATATTACAAAAGGTTGAATGCTCTGTGATCCATGTTCTTTGTATCCATTTCACATGCTTGGATGAACTTGTGGCGCCCCCACTCAGTACGTTCTCAATACTGTTGCGTACAGATATCCCCACTGTGTACTTTGTATGGTGTTCATATACTCTCCAAATATGAAAAAACGATCAAAATAATGTCAATAGAGATCCGAATCAGATTTCTAAGCAATGTTTTATAACAATAAAGAAATAATGTCAATACGTCTGCGAAAGAGAAGAGGAACGGTCAGTCGGAAAATGGATTTTTGTTATTTAATGTTTGCTTTGTGGAGTCGATTCGCCGTTGCTATAAAGCTTTTGATTCGCCAACGCTCCCTCCAAACCTATGTGGCCAGCCTATTACGGAAATCAATCGCTTTATCCTTAAGAGACCCCGTGTCCAAGATTTTTAAAGAAAATGTTTGCCTATTCGGGGGGGTTGAGAGAAGATACATTGGCTATAAAAATATGCCCGTTACCTTGGAACCCTGAGAGGGTTGGCGGGCACACACGTTCACACTTAACAAAGTATCATAATAGAAGGGTGTTCTAAAAGTTAACTCGGTCGTGACTGATCCGAATCGAAATGAGGTGCATTATTAAATGTGTGGATGACACAGCAAATTAGTGCCTGTGTCGTCACCTGAATGCCTATCGTGATTGGCTGGCGCAATCCAACAACATTTCACACGTGACATCTCAGACTCGCACATTATCAAGAAATTCTGCTGCAAAAGATGATGGCGACTCACGCTTCCAGATTATGCAAAACGCATCATCTGAAACCCTATGCACCAGATACTCCCTAGGGGGCTCAAAAGTTAATTTCACAAAAGTCCTCGCATAGGCTAACCTTTTACCTTTAAAAACCTCAGATTGTGGGTCTCAGGAGAAATCCGCCAAGCCCTTGTCTCATGGCGACAATCTCGGGAAAATCGTGTCTCATTTCCATTCATAAATTCCGGCGAGCCGCCATTTTCATTTTCATATACTGGTGCCAGGTTATCGAGAGAGCGGGCGTGTGTGAGTGGAGTCTATTCTGTTTCAGCGCCGACCCATGTCATTGTTGGCCCGCGCTGTGCCGCCGTAATCCCCTTTTTATTATCTTTCTTTATCGATCAGAACGTATCGAGTGGATGGGTGGTGGAGGGGGAAGGGGGGAGGGCAATTCGACGAAAACCCGCCAGCCTATTCGATGTCCGATCCCCAATTCCTCCATCTGTTACCAACCTAAGGCACTAAATTTAGCAATTTTATAAACGCTGTCCGAAAAACCACCATTTTCATAAATCGACGTGCAAGGTCGTGAATATCGATTCGAGCTTACGTGTTGTCGCCTGTTCGCATTTTAGTTTTTGTAATTTGCCGGCCGTATCCATTTGTTGGGGTGCGTTTTGTTCTTGCTCACGGTTGCGCGTGAGTTGGTCTTGGTGATCGGGTGGCGTAACTCGAAAGTGAAACGCCAGCAGGTCCAGTGTTGGGTAGGAACGGAACGGAAAAGTTCCGCTGCTTGGAACTGGTTCCTCTTTTGATAAACTTAAAAACGACTAGGTTCCATGTAACAAGAACTGGTTCTTTTTTAGGAACTATAACTGGGGTTCCTTTTTTCTGTGTAACGTTCTAAGATTACGAATAAAGAAACTGGTTCGGTACAGCGCCGAAAAAAAAAAAGACGAACTGAGATTGGCAAAATCTTGAAAAAGGACAAAAATCCGAGACGTTAAATTCTATGTAATAATTGTTGTAGGAGTACAATTCTCCAAAGTTGCGTCAACAGCGGAACCGATTGTGTCCGCAAATCGGCATATGACCTTTTGACCTATTCCCGCAAATTTCGATGTTTTCCCGTCGTATGTCGAGAAGAAAATAAAGATTGAGTGGGAATTTCATTTCTTTTTACACGCAAAGTTATGAAATCATGAGATTGAAATAATATTTTTTGATCGAAGGAACGGAAAAGGAACGGAAAAGTTCCAGGTTCCATTTAAGAACTTAAACGGAATGTAGTTACCACAATATTATACGTAGAACCGAACTGAAACGGGAACTGGCTCCTTTTATCGTCGAAGAAACGGGAACTGGAACCGGTTCCTTTTTTAAAAGGAACGAACCCAACACTGACCAGGTCAACTGAGGAAACTTTCGGAATTGTTCTTTGATAAATTCGAATGTAGGAGGGTCAGACAAAGAGGTTGCTAAAAAGAGAGCCATTCTCGATGGAAAAATATGTTATATTGTTTAACGGAAACGATTGTGCGCGTCGTTGGTAGTAGTGTATGGAAACGTAAGCGGTAACAACCCTCTGCAATTTCTTTCCAATTGCTCAAAAAATAAGCGTGACCGTTGGCTTTTACTGTTAGCGCAAGTAAATAAAAATCGCGTAAAAGCGTCTTACGACTTTTTTCAAAAGGTCTAACTGCTCAGAAACGACAACCGGTATTGCCTCGCGATAGCTGTTGTAAAATTTAGCTGTAATTCGTTTAATGCTGCTTGAAAACTCGATTTCCCAAATGTGTTCAATAAAACTTAAAATATTGCGGAAATAAAGTTACCAACAGAAATAATGAATCATTTCTTGTCCAAATAACAAACAAAAAAACACGTGATACATAACATTTGACAGAAAATACTGGTAAATTGCTTATGAGATTGTAATCAATATTGAAGACATCCACGTGAATGTTATGTAAATTATATAAGCACGTGAACCAAGATTTTCTTTTATTAAAAACGGTAAAATTTCATTCTTTTAGAGTGAATTATGTGTAGTCATGAAATATGGGGTTGTGAAGTACATGTTGGTGTTTAAATAACTTTAAGATCAAGCTAGCTAAATTCAATTAATGCGCTTTGATGATTCAGTCACAAAATCGGTTAGTTGGTGATTTTCTCGACCAATGAAATTTCTTTCTGCACCTGTACAAAATTCGATTGCAATTTCAGTCTAAATCGGCGAAAGCTTAATCTTGTTAATCTTGATGAACTGGCACTAGCTAACATTTTCAGAAATTACCACATTCCTTTACCAGCAAGTACTTCATGTTCTTCGTCAGCAAGTGTTTCTTGTGCTTCAAATTCTCGCGGATGACGACGGCGGGTTAGTGCGTTTCAGCCAAACAGTTCGCAACATTAATTCATTTATTTATAGTTAACCTTACGCTCGACTCGTCGCGCATTTTGCACCATTTCATTTAAAGGTCGATGTTTTTAAATTACCCATACTGTATTTTATAGTTTGCGTATGTGCTTAGAAGACTTGACAACTGGTTTCCCCTCCCCCCTGCTTCCGCTCAACCTAATATTTCGTGATCCCCCATGGAAAAGAAGTCAGAGTCGAGTATCAGACCGATATGATGCGATCCCCCTCTCCCCTCGGGGAATGCGCAAACCAGCATTATAGCTCATAACCACCAGCAAAACGAACACACGAATATTTATACTGAGCGGGTTCACACAGGCGTACGAGTAAAACTCATTAAACCGGGCTGGACATCAGCGAGCTTGTGGTACTGTCATCGCCTAATTCGATCATCGCTTTTAAAATCCTGCAGCTGTAGTAGTCCCGCCACTGGCTGACACAGCGGACCACCGAGAGAGCTCCAGGCATTGCCTTTTGTCGCGCGTCAAAGCTTGCCCCATGTTCAACACATTTTTCACGCCGATCAGAATTCTACTACATGGACGTGCCAGGTGGGCGCCATTAGCAATTCATACGCTGACAATTAGGCAGGAATCTATTATGCTCACATTTGAATTGGGATACTATGTGTAGGGGACAAACGCAATCCATTTTTTTCCACCTACCACTCGAAGGGGCAGACATAAGCAACGCAGAATGGCACATAATTCCATCAACTAAATATTACAAGCATCGCCATAAAAACATTTGTGGAAACAGAAAAATTTACGATCAACAAAATTCGTCCATAGAGTTAAATCTGGAAAATAGGCGAAACCCAGGACAGATTGGTTAATGTTTTAATGGACCGGATTTTTAATATATATTTTTTTATTTCCAATCATTGTAGCGAAAAAAACTGATATTCAGTACCCTTCCTGTTACTTTGGTAATGTCAAAGGGGCAAATGTTGAAGGTAAAAAATGTGCCCCTCACATATTTGCACAACAACACGAGGGGTACAGAATCTCCTGCTACAGTGATACTCACAACTGTGATCATGAATATGGTTTTGCTAACGCAAAACTAGAGCTTCCCTGCAGTACACTTTGCGCTGAGTGATTGCCACCTAACAAGGGGCAGAAACCATTCACAACGGGGCAATACTAAAGTTTCACCGCAGTTGCATGCTGGAAAGTTTGATCAACAGCACGTGAAATTTTAAATATCTCGCCATACTCGACGTATGGCGAGATTTTTAGCCACATCGATAAATTATCGAGTTATGCGCTTGTATTTCATGGCTTGGAGAGAGCAGCGAGCGGAGATAGAGCTGTTCGTCCCATCCGTCGTCGCTTAGTTTGGTCATCACCTGACGCCTGGACGTGCGTGTGTAGTAGAGTGGGGGGGGGGCGAGAATTAAATGCGACGGCGCAGAGTTGTGTATGTGAGCGCGAGCTGGTGGACAGAGTACGGACTGAGCACGGCCAGCCCCAATCGATACAGGCTATTTTTCGTGTTTGGAGTGCATCGTCAACCACTTCAACTTAAATAGTATTGGGAGATTATTCGCGAGGATTGGGGCTTTGTCTGCTTTTACCAAGGTTAGCTTTGGCAGTTCTCTTGCCACCTCTTGCCGTCCGCTTCTCTCTCTATCTGTAGTTGTGCCGTCCTCGTCTCCTGTCTTGGCCTGACACATCCACCCAACCACATCCTTTCAACATCACCCACTCACTACCCCAAAACCACCACCATCTCGCTTCTACCACTCCAAAGTCTATTCCTATTCTCTTGATGTCACCGGAGAGCCTTATATACCGTCCGCTCCCCCCCCCAAAAGTAGGAAGGGGTGAGATAAAGGTGGGTGGGGTGGAGGTGGGGGTGGAGTCGATGGGTACCCGCATGTGTCGCGCCAATCGCCGTCGTCCTAATCTCAACCACAAACCAATTTGTCGCATTTCAAGGATGCATGTTGGGTACCTGTTTCTGATTTCGATGCAGATTGGCTATCAATTGTATTGACCTGTTCATACGTGTTCATTTGTGGGTTTTTCGCGTGCATTTTCGCTGTTTCGGTATTACAGATATTACAGTTGCAACAGGACGATTTATGTTTTCTGAATAATACGCATTGATCATTTTACAAAACGGTTTGATCGATAGATATAAATATTTTTACGCGATTTTTTTAATAGTTTTGGGTACAGTAAAACAATTGGGTTGATTCAAGTGGTATGCTATGATTCCTTAAATTTTAAAGATGAGGGAAAAATTGAGTTTTCATGAGCATTCTACAAAACGGTTTTAGTTTTGGGTATACCTATTTATTATCTATACACAGTAAAAAAAAATTAGGTTGATTCAGGCGGTATGCTATGATTCCTTGTATTTTCTTGAGCATTTTACAAAGCGGTTTTATCGATATATTATCACGTTTTAAGACTTCTCTAATCTCAGTCTGTCATGGATTTCGTCCGTGTTTCACGATACAGTGTACGTTTGGGGAAAAAATAAGTTGTTGGATATATTCAAACGTATATTTTCGCGTCGGAAAATAATTTGGCATTCCGGATCGTGGCGTGAGTTTTTTCTACGTCGAACATCGATGGGCCGAGAGGGAGGGGAAGAAAAGAAAGAAAAATAAGACGGTGAAGGTGGTATTGAGAATCGGGGGTGTCGGAGGATAAGAGAAAGATGCGAATGCCCAAAATCTCCAGGAGTGATTCGTTTGAACTCTGGCAACGTGGTTGCGTTTTTCGGAGTCGCCACTCGAATACAAATGGGAGAGCTTCAACCTCTTGAGACCCGCCACCCCAACTACTTGGGTGTGCACAGTGCCATCTACATGTCATCTTTGTAAGTTGTAACTGGTCATTGGCGATTGGTTTTTAACTTTGAATCCCTATTGTTGAAAAAATGTACATGGCACAAGCACATGAAAAATGTACATTTATATTGCTTTTGTCATGTGCTGAATTTTAAATTTGACAGGCTGAATTTCAACTCCCAATCTGTTGGAAGTGTGAAGCTCCACCTATCTGTCATCTTTGAAAATGGTTATAGGGAATTCATTTTTGCTTTTCATACTTATGTATTATTGCGCATGTTTTGTTGCTGCATTTCGAATTTTAATTTCAAAAAGTGGTTAGATTTTTTTGTTGCACCAGTTTAATTGAAATTTTGATTCAACAATTAAACAATATCCAGATAATAGTATTTTTTTTGTTAGGTTAAACAACTGTTGTAGTGAGTGCAAGTGCTAGGGTGCTTTTTTTCAGAAATATTTCGAATAAACGAGAGCCCCGCGGCGGGAATCGAATCGGGGATATATGATATTATCAAGTGATTGATGATCCAGTGATTGATATGTCTTTTCTGGATTCAACTAGCTTTTAATAATTTGTTAAACATTTATTGAATTCAACATTTCATGATGGATGCGCAGCACAGACAACTAAAGATTCTTGAAAGTGTTACAAGGTCTTGAACTGTTGGTTTTCCATTGAACGATCGACTCAACGTCGAGTGTTACGTAGATGGAAATTCTGATTGTGTCTTCCCTATGCAGCCCGCGAAAAGCTCTCTCTTCTCCTCGTAATGCAGCATGCTGTGAATCTCAGAGTCCCAAACTCCCACTGGAATATGACTGTCGAAGGAACCTGGCATTCTTTGTTGCATAAACTCGTATTTGTACCAATGGTGACGGTGGCGATGGCAGCTCTCCCATTGAGCCGAGAAAGGTGTTTCACGATATCGAATCAACACCTGTAGCGGTAGCCACATGGCAAATAGATTTTGTACTCCATCGATCGGAGTCTAATAAATGGATATTAAAATCGATTGTCGATATATTATGACGCTTCTTCGCTCGCTCAATTCGAATCTCGCTTGAAATGATGGTAAAATCTGCGAAACAGTTTGACAACTACGAGTAGATATTTAAATATACCGAAATGTACGACCTTCCGCGGTTCAGTCAGTTTAGAGACAGTCTGGTGGTGCGACGGTCCCTAGCTCGATTCCCGGAGCGGGTTATCTTAATTTATTCGATGCCGTGATGCTGTTTAAGTTGTGCTACTTACAAATACAGGTCTGTAAAACAAAAATCACTAAGAACGACTGAAGTATTTTAAAATTGCTGCAGTTTTTTTCATTTCCCTTACTGTAGTGAATTTCATTACAGGAGATTCTGTATCCCTTGTGCTGCCAAAGCAATTTATGTTTAAAAAGGTCATCTCAATCATTAAGCAAAGCAATGGTAGTTGAAAGCCGCTTTGTTTCAAGTTTAGTCATTTATCAAAGCTTTCTTAACAAATTATTCTATAATTTATTTTAACAGGGACATTCCTTACGAACAGAGTGCCAAGAAATAGCCAGTATAGCCAGTATCTCAATCAATAAATTAATCTATGATAGTTAAAAGCTGATTTGTTTCAAGTTAAGTCTTTTATCAAAGTTTTCTGAAGAAGTTATTCTATAGTTTACCGTAACAGGAAAATTTCCTGTGCAACACATGAGAGCCAAGAAATAGCCAGTGCCTCTATTCGGTTTTAAACATAGTTATTAAATCATTGCGGCTAAGTTACACGTTCAAGACATGAGCGACCTGAAAATACGGTGTCGAGTGGGGTGCGTAGCGAAACTGACTTA
>JAUJYS010004958.1:0-11452 GCA_033995665.1 Melogona broelemanni
CTGCGCCGGGAATCGAACCCGGGACCGTCGGCTTCGTAGCATGTCCCCATACCCACTGAGCCGTCGGTTCGTACGAATTCGATCCTGTGGTACTGGAATGTGCCCCTCATATATTGCCACAGCGACACGAGGGGTACAATAACATCCTGTAGTGCTATTCACTACAGTGATCAGGAATAATAATAAATAAATAAAGATCTAACGGTTAATTTCATCCAGTAGTTTTAGCGCATCTCGTTTTTGCCGCTGAAAGTCTAAAAGAAAGCAACCAGGCACAGCTTCAGTGTCAGTAGTGATTGCCAATATTTTCTTGACACATTATTGACGCTTCAGTCGCCAAATGGCGCGCGCGACTTCGAGCCCGTGTGAAAACAAAAGGTGACATTTTGGATAAATTATAAAATAGCCAAAATATCCGTATGTTGGTACTTTATTTGACAGAAAAATTTCAACCGAGTAGAGAAAATATTTACGAAGATATTATAATTACAATCTCTACCCTCAAGCAGCCCCGGAGTGGTCTATGGCTGGAGTCAGACTTTCGAAGATAAAGGTACCCTATTTTATTATAATATTTCCCGCCCCTGTTGCTATCAAGAAATGTTCTCGAATCGCATTTTTTGATTGAGGCATATCCTCCAATTCGTGACCACGTGAATCCGATAATTAATCAAGTTATATTTTAAATAGATAACTTTCACATAGGGCGGGATTCGAACCCTGTGACAGACTGATGATTTGTCACCTAACCGGCTATATCGGTCTCGTCACAAGACTAAATATGACTATAAATATGTATTTAAGATATATTTTTATGAGGAATAGTGTAGATAACTTCTCCACTAGTCTGATGTCGACCCATTAACGAAGAAACAAATGCAATTCAATCGACAGCGCAATAAGTACAAGAGACAAGGGTGAGGGTGACGGTTGAATGCGATATGCAAATGGGGAAGGGGAGAACTGCGCATAGATTAAAATCGATCGTCGAATGAGAAAAAATCAACGAAGTTAGCGGGGAGAAATGAGACGGTCAAAGGCGTAGAAACGCCGTGAACGAGCACATTACCGGCTTCTCGGACAAGGAGGGGGGAGGGGGAGAGACAGAGGGAAAGAAGTGGGGGCGCACTAGGGCAATTGTAGTTATTTTCGGAACTCGGTGTATGGCGACAGACTCTGACCTCCGGTAGGTACGTAAATGCCAAATGACAATGCCACTTGAAACGGCCGTGAACGTTTCCAGAAGGATCCAGAGAAATCAACTATTAACGGTAACGGGATTATTCAACGAAACCAAAGAAAAAATTATTAACAAGTTGAAGTTAGAAGAGAACGAACATCAATGCTAATAAAATTTAGAATGCCATTGAATCGATGAACTAAACTTGTTTTAAAAATAAATAAACCGAACATCAATATTGGACGTTGCTGGCAATCTTGTGGATGGCAACGGACCTGCCGTCTGTGTTGGGTTCGTTTCTTTTGAAAAGGAAACCATTCTACAGAGGTATTCCTCGTTCCTCCAATTACAAAAAAGCCTGTTCCTGTTCTAGGTCAACCTTTTCGTGTATGATTTCGGAGAAATTTTAATTCCTCCTAGTGCGATAGCCGATATTTGATATAAGATATACTGTATGTCGCGGAATGATTAAAACTAAGGTTGAATACCATCGTCTTTCTTTTTAACAAGCTATTGGTCAACGAAAACTAACTACCACGTCTCTCCCCCTCAGGGGGGTGGTGAAATGTGGCAGGGGGGGGGAGATTAAGTGGTGAGTTTTCGTTGACCAGACCTATATCAGTACCGCGATTCGCGTTTACTAATTAAAAGAAATCGTTTAACCCATACACTCGATACTCTCTATCGAGTGAGCGAGAGTAATAATTAATTTCCTAGACTTCCTCCTGATTTTCCAGATGGGTATGAAGTATTAGTGGCGATTCGCCAATCGGACGCTCCAGACGATTCACCCCTGACTTTTAACCTCGGTGAATGACTCTTGGTTAGTTGCCGTGAAAGGGGTACTCTTGTAGCGACAGACGGCGGACGACGGTAGCGACCTCTACGCGGACAGCAAACTCATCGTCATCGACCAATCAACTGTCCCGCTGTGCCAAAGCACGTGTTCTGAACGTGGTCGGTTACCGCGCGGAGCTATTGGCATCGACAGCCAGTGTAGAGTAAGGTGGAGTGGGGAGGGGGGCAGAGGAGAGAGAGTCTGGATATCCAACGCGGGGTCACGACGACAACGTCCTCTGTGGAGCGCGTCTTACGAGTCACGCGATTGTCACGGAACGACGAAGACGGTGAGCACGGGCTTGTCCACGTGCACAGACAGACTAGACCGCCACGCAAGTACGTACATGACCGAAGGCGATCTCGAATCACCACCCAATGAAAGCGAGTCACTCCAGTTAACGGATAAACAGAAACCTTTTAACGGATTTCTAAAAATGGACAAAAGCCGCGCCAAACAAGAATGGGGCGACAAACAACAGCCTCGAACAACTGCTGACGAAGTATTATCTAATTTTCTTGTTTTCTACGTCGAAAATAAATCTGGCGAGTGAAATTGATCTTCGTCGGTGCAATGTCAATGCCAAGTCTAAAGTGTACTCAAACCACAGCCATATGTCCATCTCCGTAGTCAAGAGGATAGACTGGAGGGGTGGGGTGTTTGACCCCCAAATCTTCAGAAATAAATTACAAATACAATTACAATAGGTACCCGCAAGCAGCCCAGTTGGAGTCAAATGACCAGTAAAGCACGCAGATGCGCTAATTTAACAAGCCTCCCTAGAGGACGAAATGGAGGAAATATTGCCAAAACTAAGTTTATGATTTAGTTAAGGATCTCTAATTTGCGCCCTACAACGTACAGACACGGGTCTAACGGCTTTACTTCCATTCTGAAAGAAAACGTGTGCTTGAAAAATTTCGGTAGACTCGGTTGGGAATTGAACCCGCGTCACGGGTACAGCAGGCCAATACGCTAACCACAACGCCACACGGCATTACAAATGCCCACCGCCAAAGAAAAAAAAAATAGCCGGTATGAATAGTTTAATTCATGTTCCAAGCTAATGCTGCATTCGCTCGATTACATCCAGTAGCTTGAGCACACCTCGTTTTGTTGCCCCCGGAAAACCAAAAGCGCGCAACCAGGCACAGCTTCAGTGCCAGTAGTATTTGCCAACATTTACCTCAACGTTTTTAGCCTGGCGAGTCGACAGACGTTGCTAATTCATCTCTTTGAACTTTTCTCACGCTTGCACGATTTTACAAAACGCAAGTGGCTATTGGAAACGTACAAACGAACAGTGTCGGGTAGGAACGGAATTACAAATAGTTCCGTTCCTATGAACTGGTTTATTTTCCTAGAAACAGTTTCGTTCCATTTTTCAGGAGCGTGAACGGAGGTTATTTTTATGGGTACAGGGTTCCTTTTGCCATAACTTTCAATTTTCTACGAATACAATTTTCCAAAATGTGTTGCACACCACTTGGGATCTTTTATTATTATTATTTTTTTTTATTTTTTAATCGAAGGAACGGAAAAGGAATGGAAAAGTTCTAGATTCCTTTTCCTTTCTGGTTTATTTTGTCATAAGAGGAATGGGAACTGGAACCGATTCCATTTCGAAAGGATTAAACCCAACACTGCAAACTAAGACGAATATATTTCCTAAATACACTGTAGCAGTGGGGTAGGAACGGAACGGGAATGTCGTCGTTCCTGTTTCTAGGAAGGAACGTTTGAACTAATTTTTTTTGGAAACTTTCACGGTTTACAGAGAACTAACTTTTAGAGTATACACTTTGCAAACTGCACCTGCCATTTTTATTTTTGCGATAATTCTGCAAACGTTCAACTGAATTGAATTAATTTGACTATTTCCTGATAAATTAATGCATTTGGTCGACGATCGAATCTTCCTTATATCTTCCATAATTATCAATTCAAATAATAATTAACTACAGAAGAGAGTAGAAAACTAAATTTAACTTTAGCTCGCCGCCATCCGCGCTATATTTAACAATTCGATTAGGCTGGTAATGTATTTGTGTGAGCGCATCAGGCAGCATTTATAAAACACCTATTTGCGCATGCGACGTTGTAGAATAAATAACTTGTTATTGACACAAACTATAATTGTGTTACGCGACGACAAAGTTTAACGGTAGAGGTCGCGACGTTCCATACTCCATTAGAGCGTCCAATTTATCAGGCTTCATCGGGCATTTTCGTTTCCAGACATTCATTCATTCATTAAAAAAAATTGCCGTCTACCTTTACCGCGACATAACGCTAATCAAATTTACTAAAACCAGGAACTACGTTTTTTCTCTCGGAAACTATAAATAGAACCGCAACCCGCGGGCGAATAAACATTTCCTGTTTTTTCCCCCCGCGCACATTGCTCGGGCCTCCTTACAAACTAACCTTAAAGAAAACGTGTTTTCGAGCGTAGAACCAAATTACCAACGTAAATGGAATCTTGGAATCTTTGAATCCAAAATAAAATTTCATTGACAAAAAAAAAAACTGCAAACCGAGCCACACCAAAAAAAAAATGGCGGATCATCTGTTGCTAGACGCTGTAAAACGTTGTGCGCAACGTTAGAAAATGTAGCGTTGCTAAATTATACCTGGTAATTGCATAGCGTCTCTTTTTATCTTCTGATAAAATTGTCTGTGCATCCGGCCATCTGTGTTGCGACATTTAATTTTTTTCAGAAACATGATTCAAAACCCCCCTAATGAGGTCTAGTAACTTTCCCTATCCGAGATATGATATCTAAGCGGAGATCGAATAAACGAGAACCCGAGCCGGGAATCAAACCCGGGATCGCCGCACCACATGCGATTGTTCTGCCGCCTGGGCTGCGCCGACGTTGAAAAATTAACAATGTCCTAACGCCAACTTCCCATTCCCTTCCCTACCCCTCACAGATCTCCATAGAGACACGAGGGTGCAGTAATCCTGTAGTGATTAGCACTACAGTGATTAAAAAAAGCTGATTGATTGTGAGATTCACTTCGATCCATTTGATTTAAAGACCTTCGTACAAGAATTTAAATTTAACAATTAGATTCCAGTTTGCTATTTCTAAAATTTGAACAAAAATGTGTTTTAGCAAAATATTGTTTGTGCACAATGATTTTTCTGATTTTTTAATTTTTTTTATAAATCACTGTAGTGCCTAGTGCACTACAGGATTACTGCAAACTCGTGTCTATGGAGATATGTGAGGGGCAGGGTAAGGAAGGCTGCAGGATTCACCCCTAAGCTCTGGGCTCCCTAATGGAAGCTCAGGGGTGACGCCAGTACCACAGGATCGAATAAACGAAAGCCTGCGCCGGGAATCGAACCCCGAACCACCCGCTCAGTAGAATGTGACCATACCCACTGAGACACTAGGGGCCGACAATTGTGTACAGCAGCGAGCTTCTTCGAAGAGCTAAAAAGGTCCGGTCCCCAGTCACATTTTGATCAATAATATTTTTACTGACTCGGCCGAGATGTTTGTCAACTATCTCCCAGAGACTCGCTGATTCGTCGTCAAATATCAAACAGATTTCAACCGAGACCGGTGTCCCGACCGACGTACGGTACACACAGTCGAAGAAGCAAAGGTCTCAACCGAGAGTGAAGATCACGCCAACACGCGTTGCCATGGAAACACTGCGGCAAATTTTGGATGTCGCCGTTAGCGACATCTATTGTTAGAAAGTGGGAACGATGGAATCGCCGGCAATAACAGTGTCGCGTCACGGTGGAAAAGGTGCAAAGTCAGCGCAAAAACACAGCGAATACAATCAATTATATGTCGCGTCACGGAGCAAAAGTGCAAAATCAGCGCAAAAATACAACGAAAAAGTAAATACTATGTCACGTCACGACGGAATGGTACAAAGTTCGCTTAAAAATACAACGAATAAAGTAAATTTCTAAACAAAGGAGGATCGACACTAAATATGTCTCAATAATGTTTTCCCCCTACGTTCATACTTGGTGCCCTTGGCTGCTTGCATTAAAATCGGCATCGAAGTGAAATTCACGGGGACTAAATAACATGCCTTTGCGAGTGAAACTAAATGTTACGATGATTTGTTACTACGCTTTCATACAGTAAACAAAATCCAGTAATTACTTTTTGCATGTACGGTATGTAACGATTCTGGTTTTACCGCTGACATATGATTAGCAAATAAAGCGACGATGAAGGAGAAGCATTCCCGCAAGATTCTAAAATCCTAATATTTGTTCACACACAAGTTGTAATGTTGTGATAACAAACAACAATAATGAATACTCGATGAGCAGACCGAAAAATAACACATTTGGGCTAGCTGCCAATGCTGCCTTTCAGTTCTAAATCACAACAAAGAGGATCAACGATTAAATTGGGACGTTTAGAGGGAGAATATGCGATTCCGGGGGTTCGAAAACCACTTTGTTTCAAAGGTGCCGCCTTGGCATCCCCTGTTCCCGTTTCCATCATCCAAATACCACATAGACATCCTGAAGCCAACACCAACCATTTTCTGTAAAGGTTAATGGTGTTGTGATGGTCGATTTGATGCGAGCGGTGTCAAGACGAAAATAAACGCAGATAAACAATCCTTTCGCAAAAGTAATAACAAAAACATGTCGTAGATTTTGCTGGCGCGGCTTGTTGCTTAACAATCGGAATACAAAACAGGCAAACATCTATGGTCAACCCAACAGCAGTAGGTGAAAATCGTGACATTTGGTTGAGCCGTTCAATTTCTACGTTGAAGTTAACGGAAGCTTACAAAATGAGCTCGCTATCACGACATCTGCAGCGTGCAGTAGTTTTATTTTTGACTGACCCCCAAAAGCATGTACGAGTAAGAACACAAATATATATCACGCTTGTACGGTCGTCGCAGCTCAGTGGCTCAGTGGTGAAAGTAGGCCTAAGACACGGTTAGGTGGCAACGGAGTGTAAAATTTATTTTTAATGTCTCTCAAAAAATTTATTTTTATGTTCTTCGTCGTAAATAAACATTCTATCGTGCAGGGATAACGACAAAGTTTCATTGTAAATCGTTTCTGACTGACTGATGCAAAAAAATGTTTTTCTGAATACTTTTTTACACGTCTTAATCGTTTTTCATAAAAAATATTTACGTTTACATTTTTATTCGTTCAGGAATAAGAAAAAGTTACTATTTTATCAGTAATTCATAATTTCAACAAATGTACCCTGTATAAGTTGTGATAGCGAATTTATTTTCCAATACGATGGATCACGAGAAAAAATGTTAAAATGACGGGTGGCTTCATCACTTTTCATTTCCTCCGCTTTTCAACCAGCCCTCGCATATTAACATAATTTAAAAAAATCATTGGATTTGAGCGACTTACCTTGGGCGTCGTCCTGGCCAACCTGGGCTGGCGAGAAGGCCTTGTTGAGACTGGTGATGTTCCGAAAAATGTGATCGGCGTCGTGCAGCGGCTCGCCGTGCTCGTCCGTGTACCCCTTATTGAAGATGACCACCGGCACGTTGTCGTAAAGGCTATGACGGTCGCGGTCCAACCCTGACGCATCCCGCTTGTTACCGCGCTTGGCCGCCCGCTGCTGCGCTCCGTCGTGAAATTTATCCCGGTAGTTGGCGCTCTCGGCGCCCAGGTTGAAGCTCCCGGTACGGTAGTTGATGCCGTTACTGCCTTCATCCCCGACCACCCCGGCACCTCCTCCGCCGTTACCACCACTACTGCCAAGGCCAAGAAGACCAGGACCGTCCGGCGTCAGGTAGTTCTCGATATAACACCGGTTCCCGGAAGTAGCCGTCGCCGGCCAGGGCGCCGGAACCGTACACTCGGAATCGCTAAGCGCGCACGAGTCCTCCCCGCGGCTGCGTCCGCCGCCGAAGAAACGGCGGCCGCGCCGGTTGGCGGCGCTGGTGGTACCGCCCGGCTGGCCGCCGATAGGCGGTGGCGTTCCCTGGCGGTTAGAGTCCGAGGGCGAGCTGGGACTAGGCGAGGAGCTACGTTCGGTAGAGGAGGTGGAGTGGGGGGCGGAATGGTGGCGTCCCCCATGGTGGTGGTGGTGATGGTGGTGGTGGTGGTGGTGGGCGGCCGGAGTATCCGGTGGGGTAATCTGCACCCGCGCGAAATTATCGCAGTCTTCCGCCGAAGGTACGTCCAATAATTGAGGCCCTCCGCCGCTCAGCGCCACCGCCTCCCGATTTTTCCGTTTGGATCGCCGTGTCTTGAGGCTCTCCACTCGTCGCAACAGTGCCTTAGCGCCGTCCTTGAGCCGGTCGCTGCCGGACCGCTTGAGCGTACTGCCGCTGTCGGAGGAACCGCGTGCGGGTGTACCGGAGGCGGCTTCGTCGTCCATCGGAAGGCAGGGGTCCAGGACAGGCGGTAAAGGTCCGCCCTCGGCAATGCGGACGTGGTGGGTGGGGCGGCCGGAGACGGCAGCTGGACCGCCGGTGGTGAGCATGCTGTCCACGCTGCCGACACAGCTGACGCGGCTCTCTTCGGCGGATTCGGACTCCTCCTCGTCCTCCTCGGGCGGTGGCTGGCCGCCGATGATGAGGCCCCATTCCTCGCCGCGTCCGTTGCCGTTGTTACCGCCACCGCCGGCAGAGATAGACGCGCGCTGAGCGAGAACGGCTTCCAGGTTGCCGGGAATGCGGGACCAGCGTCGGCTTTGGCGCTGGAACTTCCAGTTCTCGCTGAGGGCGCACTGGTTCTCCTCGTCGCTCTCGTCGGCCTGCGATAAAAAATAAAATATTCTTGTTGATCACAATTGGTTATGTCATGTGCATCATCCCATTGACTTAAGATACGCTGCAGAAATAAAATTTTAATATGAATTATTGATACAACAATAATAATACTCAAATTTACGACGTCTCAATTTGACAAGTCAAAATATTATTAATTTCCATTTGATTATTCAAGTCCTGTTTTCGGAGAGAAAAATAGTAACGTGGTAATTGGGACGATCCCGGGTTACTGTGCACTACTGTGCACTTCTCGCACGGTATTGAATCATGGATTAGGGATACAAAATCTCATCAAATGTCATTCGCTTCTGTTGACATTTAAAATATAAATGTGTATATGGATACGTACAGCAGTTTTTCTTGGCAGATTGTCCAACCTCATTCTGGCACATCGATTCAAAGCGTTCAATCGTCTACGGAAGAAGGAGATAACATGCAAAATATTATACTAATGTCATAAATTAAAATTTAAAAAATAATAATAAAAGTGAAATTCCCGATATTATTTTACTCAATCATCAATCCACTTGAGATTAAATATAGCAAGCTAGACCATATTTTTTTCTATTTTTGTTGAAAAAAACAAAGTTCCCAAAGAAAAAGTGCTGCCCCGTGTAAACAAGCCAACACACAAGGCATGTGCAATGTGGGAAAGCCAACGCGCAAAGACAGCGAACAACTTTATACGTTGCACCCTGCGTACAATAGATGGCGTTGCCAGCTCTGCGAACTTTTTATGCGAGACTTTCAAAGGTACACTGTAATGCGGGCGCCACGCTATTAAAAGCTTCGCTAATAAGAGAGATTTCGAGAGAAGAATTTGATCCAAAATAAATACTTGACTCTATTCTTAAACTTGGAGAAACGAGTAAAAGTTTAAACGTTAGCAACATTCGTCAAATTTGATACTTTTTTATATAAAGCAGAAACATAGTTTCATTGCTCTAATTTTATGTCGAACCGGAAATTATTTTCTTTTCACGAGACTAAAACTTTCAATTTCCCTTTTTGACGATTCTAATCCAGGTCGGCTTGTGTATTTATTTCCCTCCAACTATCTAAAATAAATTTACCGCTTGGGTCCGTGGCACAACCACCACGATATTTACCTGAACAGCGACTGTATCGAATCCTGATCCAGAAAGTAGTGGTCTTTTTGGACAGCAGCAACATCGATGGGAAACTGCATATCTGAAGAAACAAATAACAGCAAAATTAGTAAACAGACGCGGTTTAAGGTTGAGCTGTTGCCTACTTTATGAAAAATGCATTGTTTGTAGCAAAAATAAAATTAAATCATGATAATTATTAAAATTAAAACTATTAAATGATTAAAGAACTAAGCAGTATCTTCTTATAGGATATACGTATCTCATATAAAAAGTATGGCGACTTTGTTGCTGTTTTGAGAGTCATTTCAACAAGAGCTGACCTCCGAAAACGTCTTTAACTTAGCTGACTTTATCTCAACTATGATTATTTATTATTCGGATAAAGCCCACACTAATTTATTCTCTAAATGTAAATGGTGATCATCTTTATTCCCTTACCTTCGAACATGTGAGCATACTGCGGAAATCCGGCAGCCCTCAACCAATTGCAAGCCTCCACCGCCTCGAGCTCTGTAATGATAATGATAAATAAAAAATGAATTACAAATTCGGTTGGCAAAATCGTTTCTGTTGACGACACACAAAGACAAATATTTCATGAGCATTTATTTGTTTGATGAGGTGATGATGATGGCGATGACGAAAACTGGTGAGCGAGCAATGCTGTCAGATGCCGATATGTCGTATTCGGATGACGCAGACGTATCAGATCGGAGTAGGGGGGGGGGGAGGAAAAATGCCAGGATAAAGAGAAATTGGGTCACATTCAGACAGGTGAACGAAAACAAAATGTTCCGAACAGGGTTAGTAAAAATCATGATTTTTTTAATGAATTTAAATCAGGTTTTCGATATGGGAAGCTAATCTAAAAATTTTAAATCTAAAAATAGTAACTTTTCGAGTGATTTAAATCGTGACAACTCATTCCGCCTTAGCAGGACATTGTTGAAAAAAAGCGCAGCAATTTTTTTTTTTGCTTTCAAATTATAAATTATGCAAAATATTGGAACAAAAACAAAAATGAATTTTTCGTGATGTTTTTGCTGTTTCTTAATCACATTTCTTTTTAACATTCCTTTTCATCATTACGTGCATATTATGCAGATAACTGGATTCAAAATGAGTGAAACGCCACCAAATTGGGTAACATTGTTCCTAAAAACGTTTTGATTTTTGAAACACTAACGCTTCTTATGTGCACATTGGGACTTTTTCGACTGAATGAAGAAAGACAAATAAATCGCAATAATTCATATGGCGCAAGTTTTCATTCGAAAAGAAAGGATGTCAGAAATGCGGAGAGATGGGGAAGAGAATAAGAAAAATATTTGCGTTCCTTGGTTAAATCAATACCGAGGAACAACGTACAAGATTTCGAGAAGCCCAGTTCCGTCGTATGTTCCGCATGCATGCAAATATTTACTCTTAGTGCGACGAGGCTACGACAATAAAATGTGAATCAAGTTTTTCAAAACTAAATATCTAGTAGCAGATTTTTTTTTTTTTTTTTTTTTTTTAAGTCACCGTAGCGCCTAGTGCACCACAGGACTACTGCACCCTCGTGTCTCT
>JAUJYS010004959.1:0-11452 GCA_033995665.1 Melogona broelemanni
CGTCGCTGCGGCGATATATGAGGGGCACATTCCAGTACCACAGAATCGAATAAACGAAAGCCTGCGCCGGGAATCGAGCCCGGGACCACCCGCTTAGTAGTCTATGACCATAAATTTTCAAGCAAAATTAGTTTTAATATTTGTAAAGCGACTCATACAAAACGACATGTAAATGTTGGTTAATGAGAAATATTATCTGGTATTTTCCTATCATCCATTAGGAAGGGCAACCACTGCTTACTTTGTTATTTATAATGCTTACTTTGTGTAAGACTTGCTTATAGTCTTGGGTATTATGAATGTATGTAAAATCATTTATATGTGCGTTTTTTCCTGTGACGATGAATTTATTGGTTAATGAATTGTTGTATTAAAATGATTCGATCGTATTTTCGTTAATATTCCAATAATAAGCACATGTGATAAACGATTTCCTGCGTACGCGTATAACAAGAAACTATTTCATAAACAAAAAAAAGTCCGTCCGCTGTGGCCGAGAGGTAGCGTGCTCGCTCACCAACCAGCGGATCTGGGTCCGATTCCCAGCTCAGCCGATCGTTTGATTGACTCGTGGTACTGCGCGAGGGAAGGCAATGGCAAACCACCTTTGTATTCTGCCAAGATAACTCAGGGGGCTTCTGCTCCCTCAAGCCACCAGGTGTCGGGGGATCGAGGGTCGGGGTCCGGAGACGACACGAAGGACTTAACAAAACATTTCATAAACATGTATTTAATGTGATCATAAATAACATTTATTATTTATTTTTATTTTAACTGCAATGAAAAGCTCTGCAGGAAATTATCTGTTTATATTCAGTACTTTATCCGCACTGATCTAGTGACATATTTGCACAAGTACCCTGTACTCTTATAAACGAGTATTCTCGCCGAGAATCGAACCTGAGACCGGCGCATCTCAAATCAACTGGGGTCACGTTGGGTCTTTTTACAATTCGTGTATCGATGTATCTTGATGTCCTCATTCGATTTTTAATCCAATGTAATATCAATGTTAGTACCAATGCAGCACCCAATTTTAATACAATTACTTGTAGCTGCAGCCGCTTGGCGACGCGATTGTGTAAGTGCAGCCTATGTTGTGATTTACACGTCGAAAACTTGGTGTACCAGCACTGGCGACGACGTGCTCAAATTGTGTATTTCTTGCATTGCTAGTCGAAGAGAAGACGACAGGCGACACATTTCGGTACACTTGGTATGCAAGTGACGATCACACCGAATTTAAAGAGAATTTAATGAGACGATGATAGATGGAGGACAATACCCAACGTACGTGTGTGATCTTCGCCGGGACAATGCGCTCGAAATTCAGCGTGTGTGCTCGAGCGCGCGCGCCCGATTGTGATTCGTAGGCTTTTAGGTTTGTGCTTCTTTGTTCTATCATACTTTTTCCATCCGTTAGGCGTTTTAATGCGTTCGCATTAGATGCCGCTCATTTAGTCGTTGGGCAGTTGATGCCCGTTTGCAATTATTGCCACTAGTAGCGCTGAGTCAACTAATAGCTTTATAGGCAATTAATATCGACACAGGATTGAAGGTTCTTCGAAATAATCGATGCAATATGTTTGCCACGACCTAGGAAGGTAATGAATTTAGTTATGCTCACAGGTGTACGATATAGCCAAAAGCTTTGGTAACTGCAACGTCTTCCTCTTGTGGATAAGTAACGAGGATTGTCTCAGTTACTTAAAAAAGCAACTTATCCATCTCTTAGGGGGTTAATTGGGTTGTATTTCTATAAGAGAAGAAAATAATGCCCCTTAAGTAAAAAATAAATATGTTTAAGTGTTGTACATCTCAATAAGCTACAGGTAGATGCCATCGCAACATATTGCCGATGTTGATTTGTGCATCACCTCCTTTAAAGATATTAAAAATTCCGCTGAATAAACAATTCAAAAATAATTAAAAATCGAATTCATAACTCAGTCTTCTCAACGATATTATCTGACATTTTTCAAGTTAACACTAGTCAACGTTTTCAGCGTTGTAAAATTCGTCAAACTTTAATCTAAAAAAAAAAATTGTTTAGAAAGATGCTGTTTCATGCTATTGATCAGTTGAGCAGCCAAATCGTTTAAGCGTAAAACCCGTCAAACAATCGAACTGCAGTTCGTTTTACGTCACGCGTGACGAGGGTCTATCCGAATAATCTATTTTCCCCTCGCCCAACTGTCTGTAGATGCAGTTATATTTCACCCAGTCGCGTTGGCTTTAATGGAGGAAGGGTATGGGGTGTGTTAGGCGCGCGCCAATTTCCTCTTTAAAAATGGTTTCCGAGTAACGAATGTCTGCGAGACCAATTAAATTAATCAAATGTCATTCCAATTTCGCGTGTCAGTTAAAGCACGGGCTTAAAGTCGGGTGTTCAAGTCGGATCAAAAGCTAGAGAATAGATTCCATTATGCATGGAGTGTAAATGGGGTGGTTGGTGGGTGGATGAATGGGGAGGGACAGATCATTAATATTGTACAACGTTTCACCCCGAGTCGGTCTACACTTTGAGCCGCCACTTCGTTAGTTATGCTCGATGCGCATTGCCTGGCTTGGTTTAATTTGTTGGATTTTTGTTATTTGTCTATACGTTGGTAGCCGTGAAGTTTGCCAAAAATTGTTGTCTGTAGTGGCGATACCAAGAATATTAAGTTAGATAGGTTGCACGACTTTGGAATAACAAATGATTGTTCCTATTTTAAGACGAACGCGGAAAAATCGTTTCCATTAGAAAATAATTCGCGAGATCTACAAGAATTAAGCTGCCCTACGTTCTGTCGTTATGGCTCTTAACAAATTGAGTGAACAAGTGATAATTCTACTCGGATTCAGGTTTAACACCTGCAGCCAATATAACAGTTTGACAGTTTGACGGCATCCCACCAACAACACTGCCACGAAACACCCTCCCAAATCTAATCGTTTATCACCAATTGTTAAATAAATAAATACAGATTCGAACCCCAGACTGCCTAATCAACAAACAGTCACTCTATCCATTTGACCGACAGGGAAGGCTCGCAAAATCTGAATAACCAGCTAACCTAAATATTTTTGAAAATTGTTTTTTTTTTGTTGTTGTTTCGTTAACAATGTATTTGGTAAATGCGAGTTCAGACATGTTAAAGTACGCCAACTGTGCACTGTTTATTATGGAACACGATTAAGTTGTCATTGTATCCCCCCATGATTCGGTTGCCTAAACCGTTATCTAGACCGAGTGTAAATAACAGCTTTGTTTTCATTGTCTCCTACCTGCAGTGGGGACCGAGATTGCGACACCGAAAATAAATTACTTAAACTTAATTTATTTTCATTGCTGTCTGTTGTATCTTCTTCCTCTCTCCATCCTTCGTCACCCGCTTTTCACCCCCCTCCCTCCCTCGTCCAACTTAAACTATGGCTATGAAGTTGTATTGCCACCTTGTGTTTTATTTCCTGTAGGTGTCTCGTGTTCCCTATTATCTTGAGTTGTCGTTTCCTTCCCTCCATCCTCCCACCTTATATACAAGTGGAGTTTTATTAGTTTTCTCCAAGACCGCACGCTGACACGTAATAGGTTGGTTACAGGCTTTGGCCGTAAAATCTCGAATAGCAGTGAACAAAAGTCAACCTTTGACATTGAGGAAACAAGCGAACGATTAGCGCGAAAAGTACTCCAGCCGCCATTAAAAAACGGTTTCTATAATTTATGTGGCGGTGAAATGAAATCATTTCGTGAGATCGGTAGCCTCGTGCCACCATCCTGGATAAAATTTGACTTCGCCAACGCACGCGAGTACAATATATTTTTATTTTGAGAACGATTTTGCCCCTATCAAAAATTAATGGTGTATGCACAAGTGATTTTAGAAATTAACTTTGACGCAAATGTTATTTTTAACTAATTTTTATCCTGATGTAATTGCGCTAATACCATGAGGTATTTCATTCTGTAATGGGCAGTTAATTTTTATTTTATTTATTTTTTTAATCACTGTAGTGCTAATCACTACAGGATCTATACCCCTAGTGTCGCTATGGAAAAATATGAGAGGCGCGGAAGGAAAGGGAAATGGCAGCTGGTATAACCAGGATCGGCGCCAAGATCGAATAAACGAGATCCTGCGCCGGGAATTGAACCCGGGACCGTCCGCTCCAGAGCATGTTGCCATACCCTCAGAGCCATCGGTACGTACCCATATTGTGTTACGGAAATACCGTGGACGTGTATTATAAAAAATTCTTATACTAAATACATATTTTGCACATTTTGGGATTTATTAGACTAATTTTTCATGTTAAATTCGAATATTGAGAATAATTATTTAATGGTTGATTGTTGGAATGGACAGTTGGAATTTCGACAGTAGGCTTTTTCGCATTTTATAATTAACAAATTTGATTCATTAGTTTTGGAGTGCACCAATTCGCTCCTCTTTAACCAGGTGCTATTCCTCGATACACCACTCAACAGTATGTCTGAGATCTCAGAAATCTAAAACTGATGCGCTCTATGACAGCCATCCAAAGGCTTTTGGCACTCCGGGAATCCGTTTCGTCTCATGCTCTTTAAGGAAATCGATAGAGAATGTCGGGGATTAGAGCCAAATGTTGAGACGATCACAGCCGATCTAATCCGCTAGAAACTATGAATCATACATCGTCTGCGAGGTCTTCTGCGCCAAGATGAATGCCGATTGTGCTGCAGGAGTGCCGACGTATAGATATATATATACACGTAGATATATACATATAGAGAGAAAGAGAAAGCGACTGGAGGATGGGAAATTTTTGGCGAGCGCGACAAATGCGCGTATATACATGTGACGCACGAATACAATTTAAAATCGAAATCGTATACCGAGTGCCGTCCAATTTCTTTCTAGAATTGAGTCAGTCTCAGTGCAGGTTCTGCCACACTGTCGAGTCACTGCTTGTCTGAGCGGCATAGACGATGATCGTGGATCCTCCTGAGTCCTCAGTCATCCGAGTCACCTTGGTGGTAACCAGCCATGAACTCAGTAAAAATTCGAAAAATTACGTAGGAATGTTCTATTTTGTGAAACACCAAACGGATTAAAGTGGACTTGTATCGAATAACATTGTAGTAATTTCGAATGTTACTCTTGTTACTAAATAAATGGTGAGATAATCAACAAAATCAACGATGAAAGACGAATGAATGAATAAGAAACGAGTGAAGATTTTTCCACAGGTTTGCAAATATTTGTTTGTCGTTATTTTGATGTTTTAATCCGGGTTGTGTTCATGTGGTCTCCGGAGGATGTCCATCGTGCTCGTGCTTCTTGCAAAAATTTCTTCACATGTATTTCCAATGTCGTGGTAAATCTGCCCTGCGTACAAAAAATTGCCATGCACCGTTCGATTCGTAGTAGAAAAATGCATCTCTTCGGAATTTGCATTAACTATTTCCGAAAAATGATGGGTGCATAGCCATACGTAGTTCGAATATATTCCATAATCAATTGCTGAACCAAATCATTTCGAGAGCCTGCAGAAGAGACATTTGTCTAAAAAACGAAGTGGAACGTGCAATCGGAAATACCACTGCGTATCCTTTATTTTAAAACAACTGAACTACTAGAACTGGGCAGTCATGTGAGGCGCAAAAGTAATTTTTTTTTAAAATCACTGTAGTATATAGAGCTGTATCCTCATGTCTCTATGGAGATGTGATGTAATAACAATAATACTAATAATAATAATAAAATAAAAATTACCGCAATTTTTTTGTAAAATACAATTGTAATCTTGCAATTGTAATCTTGCAATTGAAATCTTGGAATCTGGAATAAAAAATAATAAAATATGTTGATTAAATAAACTACAGAATACAAAGTATATAGCATTTCATGGCCTCCATTATTTGCACAAGATTTTGCCCGTTTAGCGTTAATTTGAGTGCTTAGCTCAGATTAGGGTAAAATGCATTATGCCAATAAATATTAACAAACAAACTTATGAGGACGTTAGTGAAAAAATACAAAACAGTTATTCACAGAAAACTTATTACTTATTCATATGTGAGGTGATCCATATTATTTTTCACAAATGACAATACGTTTTGCATGGTCCTGGCAAGATGGCGCGATTAACCGAAAGAAAGGTTAAATGTTGGGGGTGTCGCGATTCCTGGCAACTTCGGTGATTTCCGAGCTCGAATGTACACCGAGATAACAATCGAATTGGCGGCACGCAGCAGCAGCGCGATTGCGGTTGCCCGGGGCTGTGCGCCACCCCGTGCAGCGCATTGGCCGTTCTTCTTGAATACGCTTCTTATGTGTCCTTTCTCGGGTAACGCTTGACTCGAAGTCAAGTTGGCCAAGAAGAATAAAGTGAGATCGCATGTTGTTTTTATTGATCTCGTTATTCGCCATCTTGAACGCGCGCTGTGCGCCCAATCGCGAGTGCGGCGCGCCGTACACCTAGGTAATCGCTTGTCGAGCACGAAACTAAATCGTCAGTGTGAAGCTGTGGGGTAACGCTGGTGACTTAATATTTATTCGAAAACGCATTCATAAAAAATCGTGGTGATAGTGTCGATGAAATAATATTTAGAAATTAATTTCACATTAAAAATATTTCTGTGAAATTAAATTTTTACAGTAGTTTTAGAAGCACGATATTAAAATGACACAATTGTTGATGTTTAAAATACCGGTAACAATTATTAGAATGATTTACGATTAATATAAACAATGATTTAACTCGTTGTTTACATGGATGCGTGAATTCAGTCATATTAGCATTTCTTCTTAACGGGATCTCTTTATTATAATGTGCATTGGGTAAATGCCGGATATGTTTTGTGAGCAGGTGTACATATGGCCTTGACGACAAACGAGTTTCATTCAATTTGGCAATGGAAATAGAGTACGAGCAATATATTGTGTGCTTTTTTTCTGTTCAATTTTGGTCTTTCTAGTTTTCACGTTATATATGCCGTATCCCTTCCGAACACTTTCGAGCAACAGATTCGGCACATAGAACTGAATATGAAATTTGAATCAATCTCTTTCCTTAGTATCTAAGCTTCCTGGTGTTATTTTTTCTTTTCTTTCACACACAACCAGAAGCCAAGTCTCTTCTTTACGGGATAGATTAACGTGACCGTTTAGAGAATATCATGAATGTCCAAGATAACCAGTTTCCAAGAGTCATATTTAATTATTTTAGCATAAAAAATCGCGAAAAAATACCGCGAAATCAAGCACAGCCGTTATTGTCTGTGCCAGCTTACCTACCAAGCCGAGCGTTTGGATTAATAGAAGTAATTTACTGCTCGCGTTGCTGTTTAGCGTATCGAAATAAATTTGCATAAAAATATATTTAAATTACGTACATAACCAAAAATTAAGCAATGTTTCCATTGCATTCCAAGAAACATTAATTTAGCACATTTTTAATTCTAATTTTTTTTTAAATTAAATTTTGATTTTCTCGATATTACAATATTAAGTTATCACAATCTTATTAATGTTCAGACTGGATTTGACGTGTAGCACAGTGATGTACGAAACAATACATTATAGATATTACAATGAGATCTGTTTATGACTCCAAATTTGAAAGACAAATTCTTATTTAAATTGTTGCAGTTTCAACACCCCTCTTGGTTTCTAAATTATCAAATTATTCTCGAATTTTGCAGTACCACGGCTCTTACTCCGCACATTAACTTTTTCGAGTATTTTTTTTTGTCGCAGTCTTGTTTATTGTGGATGTACCTGTATTTGAGTAACGTGAGGTTTATTCCGCCTATTAATTGTTGGGGGGGGGCTAGTGTTTTGGTTTTCAGATGAGCTTACTTTTTACGAGCGTAGCAGGTGGGTTAACTGCCTTGTCGCATAACGCCATCCATTGTCCGGCTAACAATTACGTAATTGCGAGTCGCAGTGGTCGCTTTCGTTTCCAATCCATAAATAGAGAATCGTTTTCGCCATTGGATGGCGCCGACCTCTATCTCTTTCTCTCTCTCTCTCTGTCTCTCGCTCGCCTCTCTCTATCTCCATCACCCTTCCCCCAACCCCACGTGTAGATCGCCATTTTATTATTTTCCTCTAGCTTCTGCCTTCGTTTTCCCGCTCGCCATTCAGCTATGTACCACGCACCAGTGGCGTATATGCACACACGAACACCTCTCTCCCTGCGCCCATCTCATCCTTCTCCTGCGCAAGCCTCCCACCCCTCCTTCTTATTCTTCCCTGCCATCATCCCCCTCACCCCCTTTTCTTTCGCCTTTTTTCTCTTTTTTTTTTTTTTTTTTTTTTTTTTTATTATTTTCGTTCATCTTCTCCATGCTAGTACACAGCGCCTTATACTTCACCACGCCTGAGACCCATGCACCAAATCTCATGCTTTTATGAAATAATCTGAAGCCGTCAATTAGAGCGCCCGATTTGGACTGAAAGAATAAAACAATTATAATTTTATAGAAAGAATATTTGCTTCTGGACAAAGCAGACCGAAAAGCGAAATGTATGGCGAACTCCATTTAAGTTTACAATATTGATACAACATAAAAAGGTTTGAAGCAGTAGGAGCCGATAAATATTGATACAATATTGTAAACTTTGATACATTATAGATTATTATTGTTTGCATTTTTTTTATTGATAATCAATGAACGTCATCACAGAAGTAAATATCAGGGAATCGAACCCGGGATCGCCGCACATATGGCGGATGGTCGACCACTGAGCTACGATCGTGCTTTCCATTTGTTTCACTATTATTGAATTATTCCTCAACAGTGTTATTCAATGAAGACAACCTGTCAAAATGAACTATAAAATTATAGGGCTATACTGTCATCTGTCCCTATGTCCTTGTCCTTCACTGTCCCTAAAAATAACAAGGATAGTGTTGGTGCCATACCGTATTGCCCCATACAAAGAGAGGATTGTCACCAGTACGAAAAATCTGCGATAAAAATGCATTCCTTCAAGCGGGGTTAAAATGGAATTCATGTCTTAATTGAAGTGACAATTTCTACGCACTTCCTCTTTTTAGATTGTCACGTTGGGTTCTCTGCTAAACAAGCCTGCGAAATCGATGATATTAAGCTGGAATGTAGAGATTCCCCCATTAAGGATACGTGATCTCAGGACGATGTTATCCTCCACCTCCGATTTCCCCCGTCCGTTACGTCCCTCGCGGTTTTTTTTTCGTCGCTTTACTTTTCTCCCCATCATTCTTTAGTGCTATTCTTGTGCCTTTTTTTTCGTTCGTCGTCGTCGTCTTCTCCTTCTCTGCCTCACCATCACCAACACCCCAGCTCCTCCTCTTTCTCATGCCCCATCCCTATCCACCCCTGCAAGAGCAACGTGGCTTCTCTAAAAGGAAAACGATCGCGATGGCTGCCCACCCCACCTACTTTTTCCTTCTTGAATATTTCAACGAGCTAGCGTTTTACTTTGCTCGCCTTCCATTCAATGTTCGTCATTGCCGCGTCAGAATTCCACGTGCGATGTAGTTGGCAGCCCAGGGCTACCGAAAACACCACTGACCAAGCTTAAACTACCATTAAGTAGTTATAAAGGGTTACACCACCATCTTTGCGGTTATAGTTATAGCTCAAATAAATTAATTTGACAACCATTCATTTATTGATAAAGTAGCATGACAATTAGGTTTACATGTCTGAATTCATTATTAAACCAGTATGTTAATGTTGCTCAAAATGTTATGTTATGATGGGTGGATAATGTTATGATGGGTTACACCACCGTCTATTTAGTTATTGCAGTAGCTTAAACGAATTAATTTGATAAATATAAATTTCTTGATCCGTAGCATTCTAATAAAGTTGGTATGTTTCAATTATTTATCCATTACGTTAATGTTTCTCAAAATGTCAGTTACATAATGACAATTTGAGACTAGAACAAGAACTCACTATAAGATATTCAAATGTGTCAAACAGTGTGTCAAAAATGCCAAAAACTCTTCATAAAATATTCAAAAGCTAAATGTTGAATTATGGAATCCTCATTGATATAACTTTGGGGGGTTCAAAATTAAGGTTGATGCCTACATACTAATAATCAACTTGAAGCATAAACTCATTTGAGTGACCAGTTCTTTTGAATCGTACATACACAGTGCACGGTTCTATAGACTGGATGTTCGCTGCACACGTTCATGACGAAAATGTGAACGCCTTCGAAAGATTGTGCATCAATTTTAAGAATGGCTTATGAAAAGACACTCGTGTTTTTTTTTTTTTTTATTAACATCAACGGTCATTTGTTAAATTATAATGGTATGTGAAAGGAAATAATACATAAGGTGTTACGCCTCATTATTCGGCATGCAACCAATTGAAATTAAATGTCATCTTACCGTCTTATTCAGCAGCGTAAGATGTTGACACTTTCTTTCACCGTGTGGGGGAACCCTCTATAACGATCTCTCATCGTGTAGGGTAGCATTTCTCTATATCTATCCACACCGTGGGAAGAGGACCAGTGTTTTCGGTCTGCCCAGGGCGCAACTTTATTTTTTTTAGGAAAGATGGTAATTCTTTTTTTCTCTCGGAATCTTACAAACGCGTTCGACTCGGTTCCATTATGGAGTTGGGTGCGCACTCGTTCGCTTTAGTCGCTAGTCGCTCTCTCGCATGCTCGCGCCCGCTGACTGAACATGATTCGTTTTTCTCCCGATGTCTAACTACGCGTGTCGGGGAAGAGCGACCGGGCGGGGAAGGGAAGGGAGGGGATGGGCGGGTCGGCGCTGGCGTTGCTGTCTGTCTGGGGTGTTCACCAATAAAAAAAAAAGTTGAAATTCATTCAAATCAGCTTTCTAAACGGCCGTAAGCCTCATCCCTAAAATCCCGCCAGAAGAAATTGCCAACTCGACTTATATTCGCATTCGAGATTATTTCCGAATCGACTTGTGTTGATTATCGATTGGTGAGGGGGGTCGCTTCCCATTCTTCCATTTTGCGATTTGCGTTTTCGAATCGTTTAAATTGTGCTGCGCAGGGAATTCTTGGCTGACACACATTTGCTTTAATGTTTATTTTTTTTAAATGTTTATTCATTTATAAATATTTACTCGTTTTTAAATATTTATTTATTTTTCAAATTGTTTTTCTTCTTTATTTTTCCATTTCTTAAACGTACAAATCAAAAATATTGTGCTGGAAACCTTACCTTTTTAATTCAGTACAAGATGAAGTTTTATTTAATATAGTTACTATGCACGTTTTGTTCGTTTTTTGTATCTGAAAATTTTCTGTTGTCTAATATTTCTAATTCCTAAATATTTTTTTATTTTTATTTGCAGGAATCAGTGTTTCAACGGATTTCTGCAATGGAGCAACCAAGCTAAAATGAGGTACTGTGATTCAAAATGTTGGCTAAGTTACACGTTCAAGACATGAGCGACCTGAAAATACGGTGTCGAGTGGGGTGCGTAGCGAAACTGACTT
>JAUJYS010004960.1:0-11451 GCA_033995665.1 Melogona broelemanni
GGATGGGAAATGGCAGCTGGAATAGCCAGGCTGCAGCATCCACCCCTAAGCTCTGGACTCCCTAATGGAAGCTCAGGAGTGACGACGACGAATTAACGAAAGCCCGCGCCGGAACATTGTAACATTGTAAAAAATGTGATACAACCGGGAAATTCCGCGTTTGAAATATTTTTTTGCGAGCTCACCAAGCTTTTTCACCGTGGTCAAATTTGCTTTAAGGTCGGCTAGAGTTTTTACAATTGTAGCGCTAAAATAGGCTAATGCATTGAATTGTGACATTTTAGCTGAGAAGAACTCACAAATCTGGGAAGTTGGAAAATGATTTTCCTAAATTGCTAACGACTAACGGCTAAATGACTTGTGAAGACGTACGTCATATCAGTGATTGACAATCTTGAATCTTTGATTGTCAAAATAAATAAATAATTCAAATATCAATAAAATAATAACAAAAAATCAATAATTCAATCAAATAGATGCAGTAAATTTTATAATTTTGTGATTTTAGAACTGGAATCGTATCTTCGCAGGTTCGATTCTTTGTTGTGGCTCTTATTTTTTTCTCCCTTATTGCAGCAACTTCGCAGAAAGCTGCACATTTGTGTAAAAACAATTTGATCATAACGGACTTTCTACCGTTTTATCCTGAATCATCCTGACCCTATTGTTTATACTAGCTTGTATGTTAACATATTGCAGCAAACGCCAGCTAAACCAACATGCTAAACGCACACAATTGTCGTGAATGTTACTTGTATAAAGGCTCACTCGTCAATGGATCGAGGCCGGATGGGTAGGTGTCAAAATGGCAGGCACACCTGTCAATGTGCGCACAACGTTTTTCATTTACGCAATATTTTTCTTCATAACCTTGTAACATATCCAGGAAATGGTTAAATGGAACTTAAATAAAATTGTGAGCCTCGATTGGGTTCAAAACTGAATTGAATAAGAGTAAAATAAAAGTTGAATGCCCGAAATGGGGTTTGCAGCATTTGCTCAACGAATCTTTGCTTTGCTCTATGAAAATGCATGATCGAAGTTGGGATAATCTTGTTTTGCAAGCTTTGTTTGCTCGGATTTCTTGATAAAAGCTGCTTGCCAAGCAAAGATTCGTAAAAGTTGCTTGTCAAGCATAGATTCGTCGAGCAAATGCTCTAATGTAAATCCCGTATAAAGAATAACCTGTAGGATATGAATCTTAAAAATAAAATTAACACGACCCCTTCAACTCATCGTTCTGTTCGTTTGCGTGACTATCCCGTTCCCCGTCGCCAAACGTTCATGCAAAACAATGTTATCAGAAAATACGAAGCACGTAATACCAAGTCTGGCGCAAATTCGAACAATTCGTATTCTGGTTCCATTGCCAGAACTTCGGTTGACCTTAAACTGATTCAGACGTGATATGTGCGTTCACATCCCACGTCCACACAATTTGAGCCCCGAGTAGGACATCACACCAGATCAATTGTAATTATCCTCCAGGGACCCAGTGTTGGGTAGGAACGAAACGGAACTTTTCCGTTCCGTTCCTAGGAATGGTTCCTTTTATGATGAACCTAGAAACGCCTAGGTTGCTTTTAATTTTTGAGGAACTGGAACGGGAACTGGTTCCTTTTTTTTTGAGAAGCTGGAACTGGTTTCCTTTTCTGTGTAAAGGGTTCCTTTTGCCATATCCTTCGATTTTATGCGAGTACGATTTTCCAAAGTGTGCCGACGACGAAACTGACTGTGTTTCCGCAGATTTCAATGTTATCCGTTCCATGTCCCCATATGTCGAAAACATAACCTTATGATGTCATCGAATTGAAACAATATTTTTAATCGAACGGAAAGCGGAAAAGTTCCAGGTTCCTTTTGAAAAGGAACTAGGAACGCCCCTGTTCTGTAGGAGCTGGAACGGGAACTGATTCCTTTTTTTTCATCGAAGGAACGGGAACTGGAACCGGTACCTTTTCAAAAGGAACGAACCCAACACTGCCTTAGGGACCCACCTAAATGTTACATAGCTGTATTATTTGACAGGGGGTTATTTTTTGGCCATCTGCTGACGCACTGTTCAACGCACGCAAATTGTGTCCCCAAATAAATTTATGTTTTTCCCCAAATTGCATTTATAATTTTTCCCAGTTACCCCGTGCCAATTAGTCATCTCGTAGACTCCGACGTCGGGAGGTTACAAATCCCTCGCTCCCATTTTGTTAGCTTTTGCATACTGTCGCAACGCCACATGTTCTATTCACAACGCCAGAACACCAGGCCCTTCGATTCCGATGCAAAAGTTGTGACTTCTGCGGGCTCGGTTTTTCTATCGCTTTTGTTCCAGCCAGCAACAACCGCACAAATTAATTGTGGCTGCAACTAGCCGAGCCTCGAACTCCGATTCTCCTCCACACCAATTTTATTTCTGTGTGTGTATGGACTACATTTTTTTAAAACCATGAATCGATGCGCTATTAAGCTTGGGTTGGTGATTCTGTTGATCGTGGTCATCGTATGTTATATCTTACTCTTCGTGGCCTACCCGCCTAAAATGATCGTAAACCCCGTTCCGGCCAATCGCAGCGTCGTCGTCTTCTTAGGTGGGTTCGGCAGACACCAGCTGAAACATCTTATGGACACGGTGCAGGATGGTGGATTCGCTAGCTTGGCCAAGAACAACGGGACTGTTGGATTTGTGCAGCCTATCTTTCCCACTCTGTCGCTACCGAATTTCTATTCTATGATGACCGGTAATTATTCCATTTTTTGTTTTTATTTGCTTTGGATTTCGCTAGAGTTATTTCTTTGAGAGTGTTATTTTTATTACTGGAGTAAAATCGGGCGATACTTTTAAGATTCTGAAAGAATCCTGAGATGAACATTTTCAGATTCCAATTCGCCCTCGCCCTTCTTTTAAAGTTATAATTTATTTATATATAATATTATAATTTATTAAAAGTTATATTTCGTTTATTCATTAGCCTGGGGTACTGGCGTCACCCCTGAGCTTCCATTAGGGAGTCCCGAGCTTAGTGGTGGATCCTGCAGCCTGGCTATTCCAGCTACATCCCCCTTCCCTTCCCTGCCCCTCACATATCTCCAAAGAGACACGAGGGTGCAGTATTCCTGTAGTGCACTAGGCGCTACGGTGATTTAAAAAAAAAAAAAAAGTTAAAAATTACCAATGATCTTGAGATGCCCCACCAATCAAATAATATTTCTATTTTACACGCAAGTGTGGCTACACGAAACATTACTGAGTCAAATAAGGGAGCATGTGTTTGAATTAAAATACGTTCAATCACGTCGACTTCGACTTCGTGTGTTGTTTTTTTATTATAGTGTGGACTATGGGATTGAATCAAAAGTTAATTGAAATTAAGATTGGACTAAGCAAAGTTAATCAAGATTGATTTACCACCTTTCGTTATTAAACAAAAAATATAAATTCATTGTTGAGCAAATTACACATGAGAGTTTCCGAATAATTTATATTTCACTGCCCTTCATGTTGACAGCGCATCTATTGCTATCTTAATTTGTTGGATGATTAACATTTTCTAACTGAAATTTGACGATTGATCAGGTATTCGATGGAGTAAATAATATTTGTTTTTTATATTCTTATTCTGTTTATTCAAGGTTCATACGCCGAACAGCACGGTATTGTGGGCGACATAATGTACAGTGCGGAACGCGATTTAGCGATTAATCCGGCGCTCGAAAAGAATGCGGACGAACTCCAAAAACCCACCCAACTCTTTTGGGAGCAGGACTACTTCAAAGACCGAAAGCACAAATTCTACGTGGATCCCTGTTCCAATGTCCCGTGGCTCAAGACCAACATGGAATGCAACGACGACGTTAAGGTGACCGATGAAGCCATCCTCAACGCGCTCGAAAAGAATCTTCACAGTGCGCTATTGCAGCTGAAAGACGACGAAGTGAACGTGGCGATCGTCCACACAAGCGCCATCTACCGGATTAGCCAGACGTACGGTCCGTTAAGCTCCGAAACCAAGCAAGGTCTATTGCGGGTCGATTCGATGATTAAGGACTTGCTGAAAAATATTACCGATCTGAAGATAGCACAATATGTAAGTGTAATTCACCTCATGAGCAAAACACGGTCCAAAGGATAGTAGTGTAGTATTTCATTCTTATTTTAATATTAATTTAACATTAGATATTATCGTATCTAAACTGATTTTAATATTCGGATTGGATTGAATCTCTATTCTTTTTTTAAATTATTATTCCGGATTACTGTAGTTAATAACACTATAGGAGGTTATTGTACCCCTCGCGTCGCTGCGGCGATATATGAGGGGCACATTCCAGTACCACAGGATCGAATAAACGAAAGCCTGCGCCGGGAATCGAACCCGGGGCCATCCGCTTAGTAGTCTATGACTATAGCCACTGAACCACGGAGGCCGCACGCCTGGTTGTTGCATGTTTAAAATATTTTCTTGTTTCAAAGTTGATTAATTTTTTTTTTTAAATCAACGAGAGGTACAATACATAGATTTTAATTTTTTTTTGGCAAAGAGCAAGAATTTGCTTCGCAAATCAGTGTGATGCGCAACTAATTTTATTTATTTAATGATTTGGTGCAAGACAAATGTGATCGTTGCCTCCGACCACGGAATGGCATCAATCGAAGAAGCCAAACATGTGTCAATCGAAGCCATTGTCAAAAGCGATGACGTCTTGAAGGTTGTCAGCCAGGGTGCATACCTTGGAATGTGGACCGCCGATGGACGCAGGGATGCTGTAAGGTTTCTTCTTATAGGATCGTTCGATCTGTCTTGAAAAGTTTTGATGTGTATCCTGCCGATTTTTCGTTAGGCCATCACTGCATTCATCCGAGCATTGCGGAGAAGCCGATATAATAAGTTTTATTAACGTTCCATTGAGCGACCGATATAAAAAAAAAACTTTTAAAATTAAATGGTGCATATGCACGCCGAGTCGAGTGTATAGTTTTCTTTTTGTTTCCTCTGGATCACTGATGTTTCATGAAAACAAGAAACTTACATGTGGGCGGATGCAATTTAAAACGTTGATGATTTTATAAAAATTTCTTTTTAAACAAATAGATAAAACAAACGGTTAAAATGAATAAATTTTTATATTAAAATATATTGCTTTATGATACACGTTTATCACAACCAGGGCTTGAATGATTTTGCATCTTTTTTGCATACATAAAAGTATGTTTTTTATTGAAGAAGTTTTTCTTTGAATTATTTCTTAGAGTTACTTTTATTTTTTTTAGGTTTACACAAAACTGAAAAATATTTCAGGCATCCACGTATGGACAAAGGACAGCATTCCCTGGGAATTTCACTACAGAAACAACGATTACATCGCTCCTATACAGATCGTGTCCGCCAAAGGATACTTCGTTGATTTCCATGAGGTATGTCACCTGACCCACATCCAACATCTTGATCAGTAAATTTATATAATTTTCTTCGAAAAGACTATTATGGCTATTGTGATCAAAGGATCAAAATCTAGGTGTTTATTTTTCATGAATTGTTTGAATTCGCTCGCAATTAGTAATTTTTACTTTGGCTTTCCAGGATTTATTTCCGAAAGTGATCAGCTACACAAGAAAGATAGAACACCAGCTTGGAGCCGACGGCTACGACCCGAGAGAAGTAGATGAAATGCAGGGCGTATATTTGGCTCGTGGCCCCGGTATGTATTCACTTTTGAATTTATTTTATTTAGAGGCCTGAACTGGAATGTATACGGAGATGTTACGCGACGTTTGAACTACACGTTATAAATTATTTTTTAAAGTAAAGGAGCAGTTTTTAATACGCAGACAAGAAATCGAGAAAATGCCTTGAGCAATGTCATTTTTCGTCCTCCGCCTTTATGTTGATTATTTTGGCATTTCAGATTTTCGGAAAATTATGCCGCGACCAGCTCAAACAAAGGATTTTTTCAACGTGACGAGCAAACTTTTCAATAAAGCCGAACCGAAAGCTCCCGCCGTGACCGAACACACAATGATGGAAGGGCATCATCATTGAGATCTGCCTTCTTATTTTTCAAAATTTTATTAATTTATGATCCAATCTGTCTTTCCAAATCCACCACACAACATTGTTCGAGATTTTATTATGCTATCGGTGGACACGTGTATAAATCTCAAGTACGAGTAAACTCGTATCACATGAAAGGTCATTGTGATGTGATAGATCGAAACACTGCAATTGGTCCAGAACATAAATTTATTCACAGATGAATGTAATATTGCCTCCAAATTAGTGGTCGAAAACTATGGTCAAATGTAGTGTTACTAAAATACTTTAGCAACCGTGACTAACGCCTGAAAACCTGGATTCTATTGATTACTTATTGATGTTGTGAAATTGGAAGAAAATTTGTAGGTAGCGACGAAGCGAGTTTGTAAATTATTTTGCACCTGCCATAGCAATGTTACTTTACTGAAATAAATGTCGTTTAGACAAACTTCGTTAATTTTCTTCCTTGGAAACTAAGATAGCAGATAAATGTCAAAAGTTATTTATAAAATGTGCAGTTCAACGATTATGGCTGTAACATCAGACGGCCCGATTCCCGACAGAGGCTCTCGTTTATTCTACGAGCCGCGGTACTGGTGTCATAGCTGCCTGGCTATACCAGCTGCCCTTCCCTGCCCTGCCCTTCATATATCGCCATAGCGACAGGAGGGGAGTAATCCTGTAGTGCTACGGTGATTTAAAAAAAAAAAAATATATATATTCGCATTCGCGCGTTAATTTTGAATTCCACTTAGCCGCACGGTGTCGACACCTGTCTTCGAAATATTTTTTATCGCGACGACGCCTAGCGCCAACTGTGGGCACTTTGGCAGAGCTCTCTGACGTCACGGTCAGTTTCCGGTCTCTCGCCATACTACAAGGGAGCTTTGTGCGTCCCTTCTGCGATTGTCAAAAAGACTGAACAATTTAAGTTATTTTCGAAAATGAGTTCCACGGGGACTCTAGCATTTGATGAGTATGGACGCCCGTTCATCATCATCAAGGATCAGGACAGGAAAAAGCAGTTGAGCGGAATAAACGCGTTAAAGGTAGGCGAAATCACCTCGTGGGGTTTTTAGGCCTATTGCTCCTGTAACATGAATCTGGGTTAGTCGGGTGCGTGTGTTTTCGCAGTCTTTGTGGCGCAAGTCTTTATATTGTAGCGCGCTCGATATTTTGACGCACCCCACCTCAGTCGAAATCTAATTATTCAGTGTTCACATATTAATGGCCGCTCCCTTGTCTGAGCCATCTGCGCACAATTAATCGTGTTTTTCTATCGAATGCGACTCCCTTGGTCTCAATATCGTGAACCTCATGATATTTATGTTGTGACATAATAAAATTAAAGTGTAACTTGTTGAAAAATGGTTTGGTTGAGTTCTTAGAACGAAAACTGCCTTGCCGGTCATTCCCGGTCAGCATAAAATATCGACACCGGGGCCGGCCATTTTGTTTGTTCTTGTAGTCCCAGCCTCCCAGGGCCGGTCTGTGTCATTGTTATTAAATAAATGTTTCTTGTCTTTTTGTTGGATTACTCTTGTCTTTTTTTACTGCTCTGCGTAAAATCTGTGAGGATTATTGTGTTTCGTTTCATCCACTAAATCTTTGTTGAACTGCGTGATTTCCAAAATTATTGTCAAACACACCCCAGTGCAGGCTCGAGCGCGCGTCATGTTTGAACGTTCTTTTAAATACTGCAATTTAAACAAAAGCAATATCATGAGAGATTTGAGGTCATTTCTCAAGTGTCTAGATAATGGTTAACCTAAAATACAAGCTTTTAAAATTCGGGGTCAATGAAGAAGCCGAGAAATGGATTATGCTAGGCGGGGTGGTCTTAATCGTAGTGGGTACGACGCCCATTCATTCTCACTTACTGCTTAATGTGAATTTATATATGCTTAATTGGTTTTTGTTTTCAGGCGCACATCTTGGCCGCGAAGTCTGTCAGCAGCACGCTGAAGACATCGTTGGGACCGAAAGGTACATGCGTGTATTTTCTTTCAGTGTTTGTGCCCTCCAAGAAGAAATAATTTCAGTTACTAAAATTTCTTGTCTTTCCTTACTCGTCAACTAGGTCTCGACAAGATGATGGTGAGCGCCGACGGCGACGTGACCATCACCAACGATGGCGCCACCATCCTGAAGATGATGGACGTCGAGCACCAGATTGCCAAGCTGATGGTTCAGCTGTCTCAGTCTCAGGACGACGAGATTGGAGACGGTACCACTGGAGTCGTAGGCACGTAGATTGTCGTGTATATACCTTTGTGCGAGCCGAATCTGTGTCAGTTTATTAACGAGCTGTCCGATGCTAGCTAGAGACATTTAGGCTGGTGTTGCTATTGGCTGTATTGTGACCCATCTGTTTTTGTCGTTGCAGTGTTGGCCGGATCCCTGTTGGAGCAGGCCGAGCTGTTGCTGGATCGCGGCATCCATCCCATCCGCATTGCCGACGGCTTCGAGCTGGCCGCCCGTCACGCCATCGAGCATCTGGACAAGATCGCCGACAGTTTCCCGGTTGACGCCAATAACATCGAGCCGCTTATCCAGACGGCCATGACCACCCTCGGATCCAAGATGTAAGCGCTGTTGTAAATTAAAAGGCCACTGTTCATGTTGTTCCATGCAGGTGTAGTGAGTTTGTATCTGATCGATTGTTCTTCTTTCCGTCAGCATCAACCGATGCCACCGTCAGATGGCAGAGATCGCCGTGCAGGCCGTGCTCTCCGTGGCCGACCTGGACCGCAAGGATGTCGACTTCGAGTTGATCAAGGTCGAGGGCAAGGTCGGTGGCAAGTTGGAGGACTCCATTCTCGTCAAGGGCGTGATCATTGACAAGGACTTCAGCCATCCGCAGATGCCTAAAGTGAGTTGAAATGCATGCGGAAATCTCGCGCTGAACCCGCGTCACGAGAAAAATAGCTCGACGCGAAAACCACTCCGCTACACAACACATCTTTAAATATTTTTATTTTGCATCGTTTAGGAACTTCGCGATGTCAACATTGCCATTCTCACCTGCCCGTTCGAGCCGCCAAAGCCCAAAACCAAGCATAAGTTGGACGTCACCTCCGTCGAAGATTACCGAAAGCTGCGCAAGTACGAGCAGGAGAAGTTTGACGAGATGGTGGAGCAGGTTCGTGCTATTTGGAAAATCCATCTTGATGATACGCCGATTTGGCCGTGATTTGTGACTTGTAAATTGGTTTTGCTAAATCGTTTGGTGTTTTCGTGTTTCAGGTGAAGGCAGCCGGAGCCAATCTGGTCATTTGCCAGTGGGGCTTCGACGATGAGGCCAACCATCTGTTGTTGCAGCGAAGTTTGCCCGCCGTTCGTTGGGTCGGAGGCCCTGAAATCGAGGTTCGTCGTTTTTTTTAAATCATTTTATATGTCAACTGATTAACTACAACAAAAGGATATTGTTGTAGTTAATCTTGCTTCATCGTTTGTTTTAACAATTGTTCCTAACTTAAGGCGAGAAATTCTTGCTACTTAGTTGCTAGCAAGTCTTTTGGGGATTGGAATGTAGTTTGAGCAAAAAAGCGGATTTGTTCGTCTATGTGCTACAAGTTTGGAGAGTGAATAGGCATAACTTTCTAGATCTTGTTAATGTTTACATTTGACGATGAGGACACTTGACAACTATGTTTGAAGTATAAGTTAAATTTTTTTTACAAAAATGGGACATAAGCTGTTCGATTTCGTGTTTTCTTTCTTTTTTTTTCGATTTCTTTTGCCGATTTATTATTGCGACCTCTCCCAAATATTTAGCGATTTTTTTTTTTTTTTTTTTTTTTTTTTTTTTTTGTGACAAATGTCTCATTATTACTTGTCATTTATCCGCACAGCTGATTGCCATCGCCACCGGCGGTCGAATTGTGCCTCGCTTCCAGGAGTTGAGCTCTGAGAAGTTAGGCAAGGCTGGTTTGGTGCGCGAGTTGCAGTTCGGCACAACCAAGGATCGGATGCTGGTTATCGAGGAGTGCAAGAATTCTCGCGCCGTGACCATCTTCCTTAGAGGTGGCAACAAGATGGTGAGTTACCCAAACTTTTTACACAAATATTAGAAACTGGTTAGGTGTTAATGAAAATTTTACGGGCTCTGTGCAATGTTTTTTTTTACTTATTTTACTTATTGCTTTTTTAGATCATTGAGGAGGCCAAGCGCAGCATCCATGATGCCCTGTGCGTCGTCCGTAATCTGGTGAAGGACAACCGCGTGGTGTATGGTGGTGGCGCCGCTGAAATTTCGTGCGCCTTGGCCGTCGAGCAGGAGGCAGATAAGGTCAGTTGGACAAAATTGAGCAGCACTGACTGCTCTTGTTTCAAACGACAGAGACTGGATGAACCAGTGGGTTGCATTGTACCAATGGAGATAATAAAATGTCAAACATTTGACTCAAGATGTGAGATTTGTTGTCGTTTAACCTTTTTGGTTTCTTCCTACGCAGATCGCCGGTTTGGAGCAGTACGCTTTCCACGCCTTCGCCGATGCCCTTGAGAGCATTCCTCTTGCCTTGGCCGAAAACAGTGGTCTCGCCCCGATCCAGACCTTGACCGAGGTCAAGGTTCAGCAGATCAAGGATAATAATTCGGCGTTGGGAATCGACTGTGCTGGCAAACAGACTAATGGTGAGTTATTTATTAAAATGTTCACCTGTAGTAGTTTTATTTGGTGTGTATTTTTTAAATTTTGTCAATGTGCGTTTAGATTGCCGTAATTTCATATTTCCTTTATGCACTTCGTTACAGACATGAAGTCTCAGCTCGTCATCGAAACTCTGATCGGCAAGAAGCAGCAAATCAGCTTGGCCACTCAACTGGTTAAAATGATTTTGAAGATTGACGATATCCGCTCGCCCGACTCCATGGATGGTTGATCAATAATTTACTTAAAATTTCACTTCTTGTCCCATTTAATGGTGAGACGCTTGACGCTCTGGTTACACTGCAATGCCTTTTCCGTTTGTCCTTTGTTTGTCCATTTCGTTTCGAAAATAAAACGTGATTTTTCAGTTTACTGCTGTTTTTATTTTAATCACTTCAATGCATTTTTTGTTTTGAAGTATATTTTTTTTTGGATTCAGATAATAGTTTTGTTCTTTTTTTGGTGGTAAAAGATGGTAGGATTTTTTGCTTTGATAATCGAAAAAATTAGTATTGAACTAATTACGAAAACTAGTCGAATAGAGTTAAAATATTACCAGTCATTTTTGTTCTGAAGTATTTTTCTCTATTCAGGGAATAATTTTGTTTCAGATTGTATAAATTATTGCTGTGATATCGAAAGAAATAATATTTAACTAATTATGAAAACTAATATAATAAAATGCTAAGTAAAATTGCTGGGAGCGGTGGCGCGTTCCTGTAATCCCGCTGCTGGGAAGCGTACTAACCGATGGCTCATGAGCCTACG
>JAUJYS010004961.1:0-11449 GCA_033995665.1 Melogona broelemanni
AAGTTCTCATCACCTCACTTCGAAGATCTCACTTTTATACATCGTTGTTTTTCGTGCGGAAAAAAAGCTATTCATTTATCTATTGATTTTTATTCTATATTTTCTATATACTCAATAGTATCGTATCAGTGATTTTTTAATGGCTATTATTAATATTATTATACAATTTCTTTTTTACACAACCTCGACGGAGATTATATTCTATTTATTAGCTATATATAGCAAGTGCTCAATCACCTTTGGCCAATACCCTTTAATTTTTTGCTAGTCGTTTTTTATTTTTCTATCCGAGTTTATTCATCAGCCTTATACCTGTCAAGTCATTTAAGTGGTCATTTACTGTATTAAGCGTCACACCTTTTTATTTGTGTATAGGTTGAAGTTCTCTAGTCACAAAAAACTAACTGAGCAATCCTATATTTGTCTCTGACACCGTCAGCTCATGTTTAAAGCTAAATGGGCAACTTGTCGAATTCCTAAGACAATTGACCAAATGCAAAAATGTTGGCAAAATAAAAATAAACTCAATGTTTCCTATATGCATTCCAATATGCATTTCAAAACACAACGACATACATGTACACGACTCCAATTTCTGAAGATGATCATAGAGTAAATGAACTAATTAACTCATTTCATTTTCGTTCGGTCAGACTTTATCTTCCAGTAAATCTATTTCCAAACTTAGATAAGTATCTACCAAACAAAGAGCTAGATTTGTGTATAGCAAACTTTTCCAATTTGTAAATGTTTCTTTTTATACAAAGGGAGCGAGACAACCAGAACAATCTTATCACGTTTTCGCAGATGACGATGCTAGTATGACAAGATAGAGCCCCAAAAATAAATCCGGTGACAAAAAATGAATTTGTTGATTGTTATACTACAGAGCAATAAGTGAGGAATAGCCAAAGGCCTTTAAACAGTATGTTATTTTTTGCAGCCAAATGTTAGTGACTATATTATCATTAATTTATTTACGATATTATTTATTTATTTAATTATTCCGTTTATTCGAAACTTGTTTTCGAGGGAGCGTTTTATATGTACATATGCCTATATATACTAAGCACATTCCCAAAAAAATCAATTTTGATTTCCATTCTAGTCAATTGTCCCACTTCAAAATACCAACCAATGAAAATATCCAAAAAACAAATGTCCTATAAACAAATGAAATGACATCCTAATGTTCATAGGATATCATTTCGTTTCAGTCAGAAGTAATGATGAGCTGATCATGTCGTTTATATTTTTAACACATTTTTTTGGCCAGGAAAAATGAAATTTCACCCACGATTTCAGATGCCCAAATATCCATTTAACATTGTATTGACATCGGTTTGGTCTTACTCACCTCTTTTAAGGAAAACGCTGAACTTCGAACCACGTGTATCTCGTTGGATGTCATTATGGCGCCATCAGTCGTCATTTCTACAAATGAAAAAAAAAACAGCAATTAAACGTCCACATGCTAGACTAGCGTTCAAATCAAGTGTGGATCTGTGATGAAAATCTCTTTTTTAAATATTTATATTTTATTTTGCTTGCTAGAAATACGTAGCTATCAAGTGTTGGGTGTACTTTTGAGCGAAAGATTATAGTGTTAAGATTTACCAACTTCCACAATTAACATTTTATTACAACATTTGACCCAAATATTTCATTTTGGAATGGATTTCTTCAAATATTAAAATAAATTGTACAATCTGAAAGTCAAAATTAATAAATGAACAATAAAATATAATATGAAGCAAACAAACCAAGTTGCATCATCAAAATAAAACCACTTTGCTAGTTAATTAAAATTCTAAAAATATTTAATAAATGAAGAAGTTAAGAGTTACATTTTACAAATGTTGTGACGACAATATATCGTTAACATAATATTTGGCGATAAATAATATATTTCACCATACGGTAAGCGAATACTAATTCGACATATTCGAATTATTCAATAGATCTGTTTGCCTAATAAAATCTATTGGCTCGATCTAATTTGACATTAAATATATATTGTTAAACATTTTCGTTCTATAAATAGAGCAACCAATTATTTAACATTTGTCTTAATCAGCAGAAAATTTTAAGTTTGAACAAAAATAAATGCCTATCACTATTTATCAGCATTTATTTTTGTCCATACCGTCGCCAATGTCGAAAGTAAACCTACCACTAACTGTCGTAGTCATGTGTTTTCCTTTTACGCTATGCCTCTTATTTTATCTCTTAACTAAATTTTATCTGAACCATGAAAGTCGCCAACAAATTACATACTATGTAAAAAAAGGAAAGTACAGCAAGCAATTTAATTAGATCTACAACAAGGTACGAGTGAATTTCTAGTTTATCTATTTATTTATTTACAAGAGCTAAGAGTGTATTTATTTGTAAACCAATTGATTGTTACGATCTCTAGTCATGCATTTCTCTAATATTACTTCCTATGATCAATGAACTTTCAATTTGCAAAATACTCCCCAAACATTCGAAAAACGAATCAACAAAGCGTCCAAGGAATTAATTTCTCATCCACAGTGATTCACACAATGTCAATATTATCTAGAAAGTCACCGAAGGGCTGCGTTTGTAATTCCAGTACGTGTGTACAAATTAAGTCGCCCACGTTTTTCCCTTCTTATGTTATTCACGCTTTCTTATATTCACTCCTCACATGATTCAAGAACAAGTAGATTCTGATTCACTTTTGATATTTAATTATTTTTTCCCCGTCGTCAAACCAGAAAAACTGGCGAGTCGTTTACAACTCTCCGCGAAGTGTACGATAACAAAAACATTGTTTAAAAAATCACCCTGTAGCACGAAACAAAATTTAGACATAGTCCCTGTAATCGCGGCGATACGATTTATCAAAAGAATCCGCTGAAATAACGACTCTGGATAACATGACAAAACGTACGGCAATAAATAATTTTTGAAAAATTCAATTCATCGAAGAAAACCCACTTCAGCGTCGCCACGAAATAGATCCGATAATTTAGTAAACTAGTGCATTATAATCCGTAATCATCGAAGAAAAAAAAAGCATATATTATATTATATCATATAAATATAATCTCGCATCCCGTCGATCGCCGGATATACGCGATAGTGCATCGATGCTCGATCGATAATCGATATCGATACGGATTTTAAAAAAAGTGCGACTCGTGTCTGTTCGTCGTTAAAAAACGTAACATCTTCGCTACAGAAGTGAACAACCTCACCGGATAAAAAAAATATATTTTATTTTCATCGCCATCATGAGAAACTGGATTTTTTCGTAAAACACAACAAAGTAACGGAACGCTTTTGTGCCCGAGTCGCATCGACATCATGGACAATTCTGAGCGTCGGGCCGGAGAAAACGGATTAACGAAAGTTTAGGTAAAAAAAAATAATAATTAGCAATAAATACAATTCGATAGCAAATACTATTGTTAGTGGAACGAATAACGAACCCCAAATGCCAAAAAAAAATGCTAACTTGTTATCAAACGTTAATTGACAGAGATATGAACCCACCACCCACCCACTGGGTAAAGCGAAATTCGTACAGTGGTCAAATGAAATATTTATAAACTATTTTATTTTATTTATTTTAATGACCTTTAATTAATAATGATTTTTATGACCTTGATTTGTGATAAACAATGCATCTTCGTTTTATTTAAAGTGATCAAGCAATTGCAATAATGATTGTCGAATAATATGGTTTTTTTTTTAAAGGTGAAAAAAGGTTTGCTGTATACAGGTAAAAACGAATTTGAGGCCCGTGACATGTTCGACTAGATGAATTATCTGATATCATCGATTTTGTCTAATATGAGAAGTAAACAATATTTTGTTTCAGATGGTAAAATTTTCGAAAAACGCTAAACTGCAGTTTCTCGTGTCAGAATCAATTTAGGGGGTTTCTCAGCTCAGCGCGTAATAAAATTATACTTATTCGTGGCATCAGAAACATCGTAAAATGTTTGAAACATACACGAACAATGGAACCTCTACATTCACATTACATAAAACAACACTTAACCAATTAAACACAATTCAATACGAAGAACGTCATCGTAAGCTTGTTTTTAAAATGTTGAACCCAGGCAATAACGCCTTTTAATTTACGGTAGCGACTGTCAATTTCTTTAACAGAATTTTTCACGTTAAAGAGGGTGGGGATGTTTCTTGAACCTAAACGTTCGTAGCCGATAATCGTGGCGGGTGAAAAAAGAGAAAAGGGAGTCGCTGAGAGACTATGGGCAGATAGTACGGTATTCGGCCAATCTGTTTATCGGACTATCCACCGTACGGCACAGGTTCTCTTCCAGACAGGTCGATCTCCCTTTGTTAAAGCCGTTTATCGGGGGGAGACAGAGGAGGAGGATGGGTGAGGGGCGGGGAGGCCAGGGAAATTAATCTAGCTTTACTTGTCTCCAAAAAGGCATTACTCATTTCGGCTTTAATTTGAAAACCCTCCTGGTCCCCCCTCCTTCCCCAGCTAAAGCGGAAATCATAAGAAGAAGGCAAAGTCTACAGTCAAGGTGAGCCGCAAAAAAAGAGAAAGGCTCGACGAACGCTGGGGCGGTGTGATCATTACAAATTGATTTCCAGACCACCCTCACTCCCAGACCTCCGCCTAGGGTTACCATTTGGTATCTAAATGGAGATATGAAGTTGTTCTTTTTCGATTGTTGTCCTCCAGACATTCATTAAAAATGTCCTCTATTTTCTGCTTTGCACAAAGTCAGGCTTGACAAAATGTTAGAGTTAATACAAAAAAATTAGCGCTGTGTACATTGTTTCCTTACTTCTTTCGAACTGTTTCTTTCATTCATATACATTCGTTCATCTGCATTTCATACGCATTTTTATGTGTTTTTTTTTTTAAACCTTGATAATACATTTACATGTATGCATCAATAATTGTTTTCACTTGAAATTGAGATCAAAATCAGATGGACGTTAAGATGGACGATAGAGGTTAAATTGTATAGCGCCGGTGTCTTACACAAAGCCGCCTTTCGGGCGGAGCTTTTCATTACGCCCGCTGTGAAAGCATACCCGTTGTAAACGCATGCAGGGTGTCGCGACTACTTTAAAACCAGGTTCGAAGTAAAATTTCGAAGCCCTTTATGATCTGAAATTTCGAATTGATGTTACGAAAAGTAAATAGTAGAGAAATATTCCAGATTATCTAGCAAATATTCCAGGTAACCAAATAGTGATTCCTCGTTTTTTTTTTTTCTCTTGATCACAGTAGTGAATATCACTTACAACAGGAGAATCTGTATCTTTTGAGTCTCTAAGGCAAAGAGTAACACAGACTGTAATAATAATGTATAATGTAATGAAGGGTTACCATTTACCTGTACCCTAGGATCAAATAAACGAGAACCTGCGCTGGGAATCGAACCCTGGACCGTCCTCACCGAAGGATGCGCTAGCTCGAACGGTTCAAACCCATCTCAAATGTGCTCAAAACATCCAAATTATCTTTAGAGGAGTGCGCTCCTTCCAAGCGGTCTGCATTTCAGGACAGCGCCTGCTCTCTCGAATGCTTAACGCGCCCCAATATCAAGCTAAAATCAAAATATCGAATTCGCGAACAAACGAGAAAAAAAAATATTTCGATAGGACCGCGATATTCAACTTTTAGTGTAAAAATACAGGGTGGCCAAGAAAAAAGCGTTTCAATTGGAAATTTGATCATAAAATTGCAAATCTTTAATTTATTCAAATAAAATTTGGCACACATGCTTGGTCATTCTTTTATTTATGAATTGGTATCGCGCACGTGCAACTCCATAGCGTCTTTATTCGAATTCTTCAAAATCAAAATGGCGATCACTGAAAATGGACTAATTGCGTTTGCTATTTTACGCAAAATGATACATTTTAGTGCTAAATGACTGGAACTGAAACTGTCGAACGTCGTGTTGTAAGCGTCCTAGAAGGGCGCGCACTGGCCAAAACATTGCTGTTGTCAAAGAGGTTGGAATGCAGCCGAGAAAACAAACCTCAAATGCACCAAACCATCAAACGTTTGACATACCTAGTTAAATCATTTTTTCGCAGAATTGTCTGTAAACCTCCTAGAGGCCAACCTTTCAAAATAAGCTTTAAATAAACTCTTTGCAAAGTCATTTTGCACTAAAATGTCTCATTTTGCGTGAGAAAGCAATCGCATTTTGCCCTATTTCAGTGATCGCCATTTTGAATTGAACGAATTTAAATGATGACTTCACGGAGTTGCACGTGCGCGACGCCAATTCATAAAGAAAGGAATTACCAATATTTGTGCCAAATTTTTTTTTATAAATTAAAAATTTGCAATTTTTTGATGAAATTTATAGCGAATTGTTTTTTCTTGGCGACCATGTATTTATTTATATACTGGATAGGTTTATAATACAGATAGGTTTTCGTAGCATATGAAAAATATCAGTTTTAAAGTGGGTGAGCCACTATCGTCACCAAATCGACGGCGTCAAAATTGACAGTCACGCTAAAAATAATGGTCGAAACGCGCCCCCACCCGCACAACAATAGCCACATAGCCTCTTTCGCTACCGAAATGACAGGGTGAAAATTGGAAATATTGCGCCAACAAATTTGACCAGTTGTAGACACTGGCGATTATAGAGTAATAGCCCAAAAATTGTACACATCATCGCGCGTAATTTTCGATCGGTTCTCTGCGTCTGACGCGATGCCGAAAGCGCCAATTCCAAACATCGAAATTACGGTTAAAAAACCAGCTGCGCTCCGGCTATCGCCGTTATCGAAAAGTTAATGTATCGATTTTTTTTAGAAATTTGGTTCGTGCACAATGCGTGCTTGTTCTGTAAAAGGCGTTGGTGGTGCTCTTTTTGTCCAACTGCGCTCGTGATCTCTGGTTCGATTCCCGATCTCCAGGAATTTTTCGGGCGAGAAATTTCGTACACACGGCAAGGTAAATTTATCAGGTCGCCCTTGAATGATTGTAAATATAGCTTGCTAACCATAACACAACTCTACATCGCACCATCTATTTCAATGTCCAAATTCTTTGAGTTAATTTGAGCACGGGCATAGCTGTTTCTTCGAACCAACTTGTTGATTGTATTCTACCATCAGGTCCTCTGCAGGCATTTCACTGCATAGAACAAGTACAGGGCGCCAAACTTGGTATAAATACCACGGCAGAGAAAATGAGATTTTCACGGCCCTTTTTCCATCCCAATCTCACCGGAAACCCTCCCCACCGCCACCGCCACCACTTGCCGATTCCAGCAAGAGACTCCCCGCAGTTAGGATTATAGCCACTTCTAGAACACATGTTGCAGGCAATCAATAACTCCACGGGAGATTGGTGGGGGGAGACCGCCGCCGAAGCAGCCGCGTCTTGTACCGGCTTTTCTGCTTTTCATCTCGCGGGGGCCTTGTTCTTTCTATATCCCACCGCGCTTAGAGCATCTCTACTTTGTCGTTCGCCTGTACCGAGGGATGGTTTCTCTTGGAAGAGGTGGTTGCCCTTCGTAGACTGTAATGGGAAATCGGACGTACTGGTCTATATATAGCGGTATGGGGGGTTGATACCTGTATCTGTGTATAGGAGACCCGGATGTTACGGATGGTTATCAACTACGGCTAGTTGTATAATTCCAACAAGGAATAATTTGCAGGGTTGGACCTTCAAGAAAGCGAATATATTGCTTTGTTCCCCAAATATATTTGCTTAGTTTCCAGATCAGCGACACGAGGGGTACAATAACATCCTGTAGTGCTTCCACTACAGTGATCCGGAATTTAAAAAAAAAACCTACGTGGCGTGAAAGAAACTGAGAAAACAAAATTAACGTCGCTCATTTGCTGTTCCTCTTTTACAAGTGAATTTTTAGATTAGCTTAAAACTTTCAAAAGTGAAACCTGTATGAAAACATCGAAATTACGAAAGCCTGATAATTACGTCACCGGCTTGTACATTTATTTCGGAAAATGGGGTAATCTAGTGGTCTAAAGATTATTCAAATTTCCTTTTTTTGGAAAACTCTGAGAAAATTCTGGATTGAATCTGCGCTGTTAAAAAAAAACTTTCCAAAATCGGTATAATTGCTCGAAAACAAAGACAAAGAAAGAAACTAAAATCGAACTAAAAAAGTTCCCTTTTAAAAATACGAACGAAATCGTTCCAAATCTCCTGAGAAATGGAACACGTTCATAGGAATGGAACAAAAATTGAACGCATTTTTTGGAAACGGAACGAAAAAGGTTCTGTTCCTACCCAACACTGACAGTTATGGCAACCTCTACATCTTGAAACCTAAACATCTCAAATCTATCAGCCAAGCCCACAATGAAAGAGACAGACGTTCCTTCACATAACTGGATCCCCCGCCACAAGCAAATTGAGTATCGCATTTTCGGTGCAATTTTATCTTCTGTATCGCTATGGAATAGACCGGAATCCGGTATACAGCCACCCACCGCAAATGTCAAGTTGCCATATGGCACATAATGGAAACTCGGGCAATTATTTTAGCTTCTCTTAAAGGTAGAAAAACATTCGGTGAACGATTTTTTTTTTGTAACATTTTCTACAACCCACGTTTAATTAAATTAGAACCTGGAACAGCGGTTCCTAACTTTATGCTCAACTGGAATCTCTCTTTAAATATCTTTGATCGCAGTTTCGGATACGCTTCTTTTGAAAAAGGAACGGGTTCTCGTTCCCGTTTCTGAAAAAAAAACGAAAGAAACTAAACAGAAATGAATGATTTGATTTTGAGAACTGTTTATCTCAAACACACTTACCCACAATCATCATCTTTGAGAATTTAAATTACACAAAAAATGGCCACTTAATTACGTTTCGCTGACGAAGGAATGTTATGATTGCTGCAAACGTTAGGATGAATGAATTAAGATGGAAACTATGTTAAACTATGTTTGCTTGTGCTCGAAATTCTCATAAATGATTTAAATGATGACGGTAATTAAGTTTGTTTTAGTCAATCAGTTCGCAAAATAAATTCCTTCACTTCTGTTTAACTTACACTAGACTTCGCCGCGCTTAATTTTTTTTTAAAAAGCTACTGTGTCGGCCCCCAGTGGCTCAGTGGATATGGTCACAGTCTACAGAGCGGGTGGTCCCGGGTTCAATTCCCGGCTCAGGCTTACGTTTATTCGATCCTGTGATACTGGAATGTGCCCCTCACACATTGCCATAGCGACACGAGGGGTACAATAACCTCCTATAGTGCTATTCACTACAGTGATCCGGAATAAAAAAAACTACGTTGCTTCTCGTCCCTCATTAAAACGGAACAAGTAACGATTTAGTCGTACGAAATTAATCTCGTCACGAAAAAATTTCGAATGTCTCGGTCGAAAGAGAAGCGAACCCGAGATCACCGGCACAGTACACCCACACCTTAACCACACTACACCGCACGAGCCCACTCGGCGATTAATGGGTTAGGTAGTTCAGCAATTACTGGAGGCTGGAGCACAGCGGCTGTGAATGACGCGTCGTCGTCGAAGCCAGCGATACCCGAGTTAACGATCAAGGGAACCCACCCCCGCCATCCATCCGCGATAACGGATTGGTGGTGTGTGTGTGTTCTTCGCGTCCGCAATTAAACACCTGATAATGTCAATTTGGGAGGGGGAGGGAGGGGGGGGGAGTCGACTCGGGATCGATCAGCAGACGAGGTGCCGGTTATCGGCGACAGCCCGTGCGTTTCATTATTTTCTGGAATATAGAGGGCCCAGTAAAGCTCAGCAAAGATGGATCATACCAAGACGGCATTAGGGAAGAAGCGCCGGTAACGCCGCTACCGGCGAAAGCGTTAACTAATAATGTTGGCAGTTAATTGAAATTGGGCGCGTTCGAGCTCTATCTATCGTTGTTTCTGTCCAACATTCACTAAATTACATACATTTCGTTGGTTAATTTTAAACTTTATCTTTCCTTAAAATTCACTGGCTAATTTATTATATAATCGCATCATTATCGTGATTCGCAATTTATTACCCTTACAAAAATACCTATTGAGATGTATAGGATATAAAAGGGATATAAAAGAGATAGGATATAAAATATCCTAAATAGGATATAAAAATACATATATATCCTATACAGCTCAATTGTGATTTTTTTAAGGTTGGTTTTCATCTCCCATCGTTAATTATGGCAAAGCTTAATTTTTATCATATCACAACATCATCATGATTCGCATGTCATTGGCCAACTGTCATCTCATCTCATCATTAATCAGGATCGTCGTAATTTAAATTTACATCTAATAGGATAATTTTCATCTATCATCACTTGCAGCTCACTGACTTCATTCTCATCTCATCTCATCATACATGTAATATCATCACGTGCATCTCATTGGCTAGTCCAAATCTCACCATTATAATAATTTACGTCTCATTGGTTAATTCTCATCTCATCAATAATACCATATGCATCTCATTGCCAAATTATTATCCCATAATCTTTTATACCTCATTGGCTAATTCCCATCATCATTTACTTCTAATTGGCATTTTTTTATCATCATTGACTAATTCACATTATCAACATCATCATGATCACCGGTTACATCTCATCAAATACCAGACCTCAAAATCCCATGACTGAACTCTGATCTTGATCTGATCACTTGGTTGATCAATGGCGAACCCATCGTTGATTTGGTTCATCGAACACTTCGCCTTTAATAGGAGAAATTTCTTACATATCTTTGAACGCGTCTTTCGGACCGTACATCTCATTGACTAATTAATCGCAGTGGTGGAGGAGGGTAACAGGTGTTAGTCGCCTATTCCAACGGCAGGATGTGCCCAGCAACAGAGCGATATTTGTTTAAAAGGCGCTGCGACGGAACAAAATTAACTCGCTTGGATATGGGAGGGTAAAACAACGCGCAAAAACACACAAGAGCGTTTAGAATTAATTGTTACACGGGATTTTCGAATTGGGTAAAAGAGTGAAGAGGGGGAAAAGGAGAATGTGTGTGAGAGACAAAAAAAATGGACGATTTCGGTGCGTCGCCCGAGAGAGAGCAATCGGTGAGAACAACTAGTTGCTGTTGCTGGCGTGCAAATGGGCAATCATTAATAGTCAACACGAGGATGCGATGGCAAACATCTAATTAGAGCGAGCCCTTTTTCCTCTCCCTCCCCCAGTCATCAACCACCGCTTGCCCCATTATGCAGGGAGCCATTTCGTGCGCGCAGCGTTTTTGCATTCGGGGCTTACGACAAGCGAGATTGGCTCGAATAGGCTTACTTTACTCTGTCGACATTACAATATGTACCCGCAAGCAGACCCAGAAGAGCCTTTGTTGAGGATAAAACGACCAGTCAATGGCGAAGATATCCTTTTTGGCTAAGTTACACGTTCAAGACATGAGCGACCTGAAAATACGGTGTCGAGTGGGGTGCGTAGGAAACTGACTTA
>JAUJYS010004962.1:0-11448 GCA_033995665.1 Melogona broelemanni
TGGTCGCTCATTAGGGTAAACTGGACATTTCCCGATTATTCACAAGATGACCAAGCCGACATGTTGCGAAGAGGTCGCGCACTTGGGGACAGAATAAAATTCACCAATAGTAATTGATATGGCGATGATGTTTAATGGTGGCCGATTCAGTTTCGAACCCGCAATCATTTCATCAATAACCAGTCAATCTACCCACTAGACTAACATTTGAAAGACAAGAGACATGGTTTATGGTGGTGGAAAAAAGAGTATTAAATCTATTTTTATTTGGCAATCAATGATCGTCATCACTGAAGTGAATAACACAACAGGATATTCTGTACCCCTCTAATGAGTCAAATCGCTTGAGCAATTATGGAGGGGCGCATTTTTAACAGTTCCTCGGGATCGAATAACGAAAGCTCGACTCGGGGTTCTAGCACTGAGCTTTTTTTTAACGTTTTTGATGGTTTGCTATTTTCTATTTTATTCTGCTATATTTTATTGATCGTTTTAACTTGCCGAAGAACTAGGATGCACAATTTCGTTGATTTTTAGTGTGTTTCAGTGACTGAATTTGCTGCGATTTATTATATCGGAGGTAGCCTATTGTAAATCAGGCGCATAAACAATCTTGATAGGTTCTCTTTAGAGGTGTGCCGGTCCTTTGATCGCAGCACGTTCGCTGGCAAAAAATGTCTTTAAATACCTTAGTGGCCAACTCGCTACAATATAAAAGACGATAGCAGTCGAGCAAGCAGAGAGCTTATCAGATTTTATTAATGAACTATCCTTGAACCGGCATTCGTCCCAGCAAGTACATTTCTATTGAAAATGTGTTCAACCATGTTGGCAACCCCGCAGTGAAGGATGTCCCAACAATAACAAACTAATTTTTTAAAATATTCTCACATTTAGTGTTGCTGAGACCAGAACTCTGCCAGTGCCAATTAATATACTCGTACAATGAACAAGAAGAAAAAGAAAAAAAATATAGTGCTATTTAATAACAAACGGAACCTGGAATACTTCAGTTCCTTTACCGTTCCTTCGATTAAAAATATTGTTTCAATTCCATGACATCATAAGTTGTGTACAAAGATAAATAAATATTACCAAGCAGTATCTATTTTCTTTTAAACAAACGAGGCCTACGGGGAAATTTGCGGGATCAGATTTAAAGATCTGCCGTTTTGCGGACACAGTCGGCTCGGATGTCGTCGCACTTAGGAAAATTGTACTCTTATAAAATTAAAGGTTATGGCAAAAGAAACCCTTCATACATAAAAGAAAACCCCGTTCCAATTCTTCAAAAATTAAAAGGAACTCCGGCGTCTTTTAAGTTTTTCAAAAAAGTTCCTAGGAAAGAAATTATTTCGTTCCGTTCGTTCAAACGACTGCAAACGAGCACAAATAAAACGATTCATAATGTAATGGCGAGGCATTCCAAGCAATTATTATCCGGACAGGTCAAAAGATACAAAATTTAAGTTAAGAGATGTGTGTGTACAGCCCAGTATTTACAGGTTTGTATTTTAAAGGTCATGAGATCTTAGGAAGATGTGTAAACGTGCGCGTTTGGCTAGTACAAGATTTACTTGGCACTTCGTATACAGGTGCGATATATGCTGACCCTCTCAGTATTGTTCCACACAGTCTCGCCTTTGTTACCTGAATGTCCCTGAGTGAAACAAAAAAAATCGCCGTGCGATTAAGCCCATACAAGTAAAGTACAACTCTGCCAGCCGTATAATTGCTCATTTAAAAATAAATTTCCATTTCGACCGACGGTGGCGGTAACAAAATACCGTTATGGTTTTTTGGCGCATAAACGGCGTTTTTCTTCAACCATATTAATTGTTTAGCAGTGCGTGGTTCTCTCACATTTAGCATACGGAGAGAGGTGGCCAAGTAAAATGGCCACCAGAACCACTAAGTGATCAGGAGGTTATTTCCAATTTTGAAATGCTCTATGGTGAGAGCCAAAATAGGTGTCGAAGATATTTTATAGAAATTTAAGCTCATGAGTCTATTTATTTTTACTTAAATCGGGAATCCACCCCTATGCTATGGACTCCCAAATGGAAGCTCAGGGGTGACGCCAGTACCCCAGGCTTGTCGAATAAAAAGAACCTGTGCCAGGAATCGAACCAGGTACCGTCCGCTTCACAGGAAGTGTCACTGATACCGATTCTTACCGATAAAATTAAAATTATATCTATTTCATTCGCCCATTTCTATTAAAACTATATCAAATTCAATTTTAGCGATATTGGCCTGAATAAAATATTGACAGATCTGGGCTGAATAGGGGAGACTTGTGTCGATCAAAATGCCAATGTGGATGTCAGATTTTTCACATAATAAAAAATATTTATTGTCTTTGTTCGAGTGCAAAGTGCTGTTACACGCTTATGTCAGAGCATCAATTGTGCACCCAATATATTGTTGGGTAAATTGCAATTTGCGCTTTAAAACTGAATAATACTAGATGATGCAACTGGCCTAATTTATACTTGCACTTGAACATTCGCTCTATTTATTGCACGAACTCGTTCAAAGGAAGTGTGGAAAACACTTTCCAGATGGCGCTACTAAACAAGAGAAAAAGCTAGACAGCATGGCGGAGAACTGGAATCTTACTGCAACCAAATTACCCACGTGGTTGTCAGGACCTCTCAATTCTGGTTCAGAGATGACTTTGCAGTTTGAAACGAAATCTAAATTGCAAGCACGCAAATGAGGAAAAATGAATACTTAATTTGGCTTAAGCAATCATTAATCTAATATATAGATTCGAACAGGTACTGCTGTATATGTTGAGAATTAACCCTAGTACCTGAAAACAAAATTAATGGTTCTGAAGGACTTTAATTGGTTGGCAGAAATCAATTTTTTTCATTTACTTGCTTTTACCAACGCATTCATGTTTAACTCGGGCATTAAAGCGTTTGCAAAATACACATCAGCCTAACAATTGATCTAAAATAAAATTTGAATCAATTTACTCAAAAAGAGTACCTAGAAATTATTTAAAATAATGGAACGGACGGCCTCAATAAATAAAATGAGATTTATTGCTTACAAAAATATGGAATGAAATATTAATGCATAAATAACAAGAGGCAATTCGGCGTTGTCGTTTCAGCTTGATCCATCATCCTTAATAACCACCATATCCGCGGTTGTATCCGCCGTAGTTTCCTCCGTATCCGCGGTTATATCCGCCACCGTAGCCGCCGTAGTTTCCGCCATATCCACGGTTGTATCCGCCGCCATAGCCGCCGTAGTTTCCTCCGTATCCGCGGTTATATCCGCCACCATAGTTTCCACGGTATCCACTGTACCCTCCGTAATAACCACCATAGTTGGTGGGCTGAGCAGCAGCTTCCGGTTCCGGTTCGGCCATGACGTAGGCCACAGCCATTGTCAGCACAAGAGCAATCTACAGAATTGAAGGAACAAGTGTTACCTTTTCGTATACGTGTAAATTAACCGTAAATTGAATTTAATCTTTTGTGCTAAATTTTGTGGAATTTTTTTTTTTAGGATAATTTCTTACATGACTTATTTGTCAATGACCCACACTAAATATGAATGTATACATTATTTCGCCATAAAACATGAATGATTGAATAGTTGGGTTATTTTGCTGTTATTTAAAAATGCTGAGGTAATCATAACAACCGAAGAGTGTTCTTAGGAGCCGTGTGGATAAAAATAAAATCCCTGGTCAAGAATTTCTTCATTTTTTGGTGATCATTGTGCTTCAAATATTTTTCGAGTTTTTAAATGAAAATTTAAACTATTACATAAACTAAAAAATGTGACACCTTATTGCATAGTACATTAAAAAAAAAATATCATATGCTCGTAAGTCGTAATGAAAGGTTAACATTTCACTAAATAACTTTCTGAAAGCGTTCGAAAAGATTGGATAACCATGGTCAATCTTTCCAAAAGCTTTCGTTTCTTCGAACGCTTTCGTTTACTTCGATCGCCTTAGTTTTCTTCGAACGCTTTGAAAGCTTGGAACGAATGAGATGGTCAAGTTTGAAATGAAAAGTGGGAATATACAGTAATAAAATATGGCGTTTATCTTTATCAAGGCTCAGTGATTGGGCAGTTGTGGCCGGTACCTCAGTTAAAGATCTAAAGAATATTAGCCTCCACTACGACTAAAACCAGGGATAGCAGTTTAACCCCACAAGCTTGGTGCATCACAAGCATTATCAATTTTGCAGCTCATTTCTGGATTCAAAATTTGAACACAACACTTACCAAAATCTTGGAAACCATTTTTGTCGATGAAGCTAGTGGAAGAATAAAAGTGTGAAGCGAAATGAAGCTGTTGTCGAGAATTTTGGATTTGTCGAGGGCCGCCCGCTCCTTTATATACTAGTTGGACTTACAGTGTGTTTGGTAGAGAGACGACGGGGAATGCCCGTATTTTAGCGAAAATTTACGACCCCACAGGCACAGTCACGTGATCCAACATCAGGTGGTGTGGCTAAGACGCGTGTATGTGGATGTGTGGGCGCTCGATTTTTTTTAAATGGCGGTGGTCGGAGAAAGGGGTGTCGGTGGGTGGCTGGGGGTGGTGGGGAGGTGTCGGCAGGGTCAACACGGTTTTTATCAGCACCCGCCACTCTCACCGGACATGCAGCGTCCAACATTGGCCAGACGCTATGGCCACACATCTCCGTTCGCCGTCAAGAATTACTATAGTAGCCAGTCATCACTCTGCTATATCTAGTGCATTCATCCGCTACGTGGTGCACTAATGGTTAATGTCATTGATATGGTCTTCTGACATATCCATAGTCATACATATTCATTCAATCAGCGTTTATATAAATTGTGAAGGAGCTGACTAAGGCCAAAAGATGGAAAGGTCACAAAAAAGATGCATTAAAAGTTAAAAAAATACAAAAAAAAAAAAGGTTTGCTAAGGATTTCTATATGACCGTATATGCATCCTGTTAATAGTCAACAACACTTGACTGTTAACAGGACATCTATAAAAATCCCTATAAAACCAACCATTGTACTATAAAAAACCAACTATACGATCACTTTAGAAAATATCTATAGGAATCCATAGGAATAATATTGGGTTTTTAATAGGATTTCCATAGGTTATTGAGCTATATTCCGAATTTGTGTTTATTTGTAGACTCATTTTTGTATAAAATACTAAATAAATATAATTAATATTTAGCTAATTTTCCAACGTGATGCACATTGGAAATTTTTGGTAGATCATTTCAAATTGGTGATGATTATTTGCAAATAATAAAAACACAATTGAAATATTCATCAAGATAATAACTCCAGATTAAACGCACTTAACATGGACATCATCGAGTTAACATGGACAACTTGTTTAAAATATTGCCTATACATTTAAAATACGATGTTACAATAAAAAATATTGTTTGGAAAATGCAGCATTCGAACAAGTTTGCATCAGCAATTACCATTAAAACGTTAAACTCTCGAAAAAAAATTATTACGTTTTGTAAACACAAACAGTAGGCAAGGCTGAGAGTTTTTTTTTAACATTCGTCTCTGCCCAGACCTACATAACGCAACTGTTTGCTCCATTTTTTCTGGCCAGACGTAACAATTGATTATGTATGTTTTTTTTTCTCGTGTTGGCAATATGTATGTGTATACGCGCACAGGCAACGACTACGGCATTAAGATAACACGAAACGGTCAGATTCATTGCTCTCTTTTTTTCTTTCTTTTCTACTTTTTTGGCAGCATCAGTTACCCCGTTGACTGTTCGCGCGACCATTAAACAGCAAGAATTTTTTTTGAAGGTCCTAACTCGATCTGATAAACGTATCACGAAACTGACCCCCGCCGCGCTTTCTAGTAGTTATCCCCTCCCCCTTTCCTGCCTCCACCACCACCACCTATATCTAACTTTCATAACTTCCCTACATAAGGATTTCCCAAAGCTAAGCCATCGCACGAAAAACCAATTATTGGAGCCGATTATTCAACTTCGCAAATCAATTGATAAAATCTGCGGAAATTAACTTTCGATCACAAGGGTCTCTCGAACAAACAGCAGACGCTAATGAAAATGGGGCGGCATCAGAGCCCTAATAAGTAAACTTACAAAGGCGTCAAGGTTCAAAAGTTTAGACGTAAAATTCACATGGCGACATTGAGCGAATGCGACACAGAGCTAAGGCGACAATTAGCTATGACGACAACAAGCTAAGGTGACACCGAACTATGGCGACAAATTGCTAAGACGATTTTCTAACCTCCCAACCAGCAAAAGTTTTTGAAACCGCCTTGGCTCATTCGCTTTGGCTCATTGTCGCCTTATCTCTCTGACGCCTTTCATTTTTAACAATTTTGAAAGTTGACTTTTTAAGAACACATAGATCCGTTCAAAAGTTTTTGAAACCGCCTTGGCTCAAATCGCCTTGGCTCATTGTCGCCTTATCTCTCTGACGCCTTTCACTTTTAACAATTTTGAAAGTTGACTTTTTAAGAACACATAGATCCGTTCAAAATTTCGCAAACAAAATACGTGATAAACGTACAAACGTTATTCAAGTTAGCCTTGGTGACACTGTTGTTCAAATTCGCTACAAAAAAGGCCAGATTTTTTTTATCATTTGAAGTAAAATTGCTTCGTGTTGCGACATGTCAACGTTCATCCACGCCATCTGGCGATAACCTCGAAAAGGGTTGTTGATGTACGCACATGCAATCTCGTGCGGTTTTTTAAACTTTTCACGCTGACCAAATTGGGTAACATCAAATTGAAATCACTTGACATGAATAGTGAAATCGCTATGGAGCAAAACAGGTATTTTTGTGAATCAGAATGCAATAAAGTTTCAAAACAATTAAAAATGCATTAAAATTGATATTTTTATTCTTTCAAAACAGCAATGGGTCACAATAAATTTATTTTGTTAATAATATACATTAATAGAGAGTTAGGACGTCTATGAACCCTCTCGTAATAATGTACAGGGTTCTTATTTTACAAAGATTTGATTTAAGTTCACAATTTTTGCTCAAACATCTGGATTATGAAAAACAAAAATTAGGAAATTAGAGCAGGGATCTTTATCCGTGAGTGGAACTCTGAAAAATTCATTATGGAGCTGTGGCGACGGAGTTGACGGCGGCGGTCCGAGGACCCAACTATAACAGGCTGAGAGCCAACGGTTAACTGACGAATAAAGAATATGTGCGGGGGATCGGCATCAAGGGACAGACTCACCCCCGCAAGAAAAGAGAAACAACAAAACTACTGAGGGAGGGCGCCGAAAAGGACTGTTCCATTATCTTGCCTATCAAAGGATCTACCGCGACAAACTACCGAGGTAGGGCGCCGAGAATGCATTGGTCTGATATTTTGCCTATCAAAGAATGACAAAACTACCGAGGTAAAGTGCTGGAAAGGATTCGTTATGCATTGCAGCGCTGTCTGTGAGCGGGTTGAGCTGAGGGCAATACGGTGTACCGCTGTGCCATTCCAGGCGGTGTTGAGGTCCGGGCCCGTGTGGGAGCTCTCGGGGGTGTGTGCTTGATACAAACGGATTTTCGTGCCCAGCACCAGTCATGGTCTTCATGGCAACTCTGAAAGAGTACATGGCCCCTCGTTCCTTCTGTGTGGTCTCCTCACTTGGTCTGGAAATGGGAATTCGGCAGTTTTCAACCACCAGTGGAAGGGCCATCCGCCATTTTTTTTGTGCCGCCATTGACGCCATTTTGTATTCGAAATTTAATGAAAAACATAAATCGTAAAGTTCAAATAAGTGTTTTCTAACTTGTAAAAAATCAGAAGTCTGTGAGCACGTGCAAAATTTATATAGCCAATCAAAATCGTTAGGATCGATGTGGAACAGCCTCTGTATGCCCGAAGAACATCAATTAGCATCAATCAAATCATTCCAACAAGAGTTTAACTAATAAGCATGGAGTATTTGTCCGAATAGCAGTACCACTCGGTGTTATGCAAAATAAAATGATTATCCTCGACTATAAGGACTGATACTCGCTGCTACACTATTCGATCCAATACTCCATAAACACCAGCAATTGTGAAAAAAAGTTGTTATAGCATAAAATTACTGAAAAATTCCCCCGCATGGTACATCCAGTTATATACGTTGCATTTGGTAAACGTTACACAAAATGGCTAACCGGTACATACCTTAATACTAATTAAGTAGAGGAGTCTATATGAACCATTTTTAGTAACTAAAATAAAATTGCTCCGAGTTCAACCAATAATCACTGAGTATCAGTATGAGTCCGAATATCAGTATTACTCGTTGCGAGACTATTGGATTTCGAGTCAAAAACCAACACAACAATCCACTAACAATAGCAATTTGATTATTCGTAAATTGCATCCGTAATGGTACCTCCAGTTACAGAATTTGTTTACCGAATGTTTACCTAAAGCCTGTATTTCGCTACGCTATTAGTCACTGCGACTGCACGCGCAGCGTGCGTACTGCGAACCGAGCGTCGGTTCATTGAGCCATTTTTGTTTTCGACAGTAGTCGCTGGCTGCTGGCGAGTAGAATTGAACATGTTCCATGCCAATACGACACGTTTTTATGTATCGAAACGGTGACGTATGGCTCAGAAAAAAAGATCCAGTCACAAATTTTATTTATTGTTATTTTTTTTTAATTTCAGCGAAAGATGCAAAGTAACAACAAAAGAGAGCAAGCATGTGTGACATCTTCCGCGAATTTAATATGCCCCCACGTCTCTTAGGCGATATGCGGGGGCACATCGGTGTAATCTGTCGTTATATTATAAATGTCGTTATAGTTTATTTTATATTGTACCGATTCGTTTGATTTTTTGCATATTTTTGTTTTCTTGAATTCCGAAAGATAAATGGTGTTGCCTTATGGTTACGTTCCAATATCGTCTGCTGAATAAGCAGAATGCGAAAATAGAGTAGTTCAAAATGGTGTTTAATGGTTGCGCTTTAAAAATTGCTTGCGAAGGAAACAATTACGATGCAAATCAGCTATTAAGTGTTCCCCGACAAAGCTGAACAATAGGTAAACTTAAAGATACTTTGAAGAAGGAAAATTCTTATTATGACCGTTAAACTTCGTTTGTGATAAATTATGACCGCTAAACTTCGAAACTAAATAAAAAATGCGGTAAAAGTTCTTCAGTAAAAGTTCACCATTCTTCAAAAACGATTCCGCGAATCTGTAGACAAAAATCAATGAAACTTCAGGAACTATCCAATAATTTCATCATTTTTTGTACCCTTTGCCGAGCGCAGTTCCAAAAACGTCTGGTGATTTACGATCGAGCGAGCAATAAAGTTTGACAATCGCTGTTGGCTGCGTTATCTCTACTGGTAAACCACACAACCAGCAACTCTTTTATGAATTGCAGCAACGAAATATTATTCGCGTCCTCGATTTCCGGTGTGCAGAGTTGAAAGTACGAGAATGACAAAATTGGTCGGCATTATCTCGGTACGAACAGAAAGGGCCCGAGCTGGGGCGGACGGTAATTTGTCGCTAACGTACTCTAATACTGACAGCAACCATCGACGCGGCTCGCCCAACTATTGCCACGTTTCCACCTCTAATTTTCGATGGCATTCGAGATGGTGCGGCGTCAACCGTTACCATGCTGTTTACGAACTTGACCAGACAAATAAAGACAAATGACGGACGTGTCCCCATTTGGAAGTCCATTTGTGGAAACTCAGTGCAACTGGGGAGTTCGGTGGAGGATCTTGCTGTCTCGACCGAGCCCAAGCGCTGCAGTAAAAGTTGGGCATTCTCGTCACGGTCAAGCTGACCGGTTATCTACGAGCGTATCATTATTATTATTATGTTTATAAAATTCCACCCTGTCGGGGGCGACCACTCTTCTGCCCGTGCCGCGGGTTTTGGCTTGGTTCCTTCGGATAGAGCTTCGATCGTCCGCCATTATCCTAATCTCCGTTCGCGGCGGACAACGGAAATATCGCTTGATGCGAACGTGACTCGGTCATGGCGCTTATTGTTAACTTCTCTTTAGGTTATTATGTGCAAAGACAACATTTCAATGGGTATTGAAACAGCTTCGTTTTAAATGGATTGTTGTGTTTTAACTGTAAGAATAAATTTATACTTGATGAAATGGTGAATTTTTATTTCAATGTAAATATTGAAATATTGATATTGATAAAATTATAATGTGATTTTAACATTTAACAATTATTTATATTATTGGTGATTTAATGAGTATATTGTTGTTTTAAATTTTGATAACTAATTATAATATAATTTTGAGCATTAATTTGCACATGTAGGTGCATGTAATATTTTGCGAGCAGCATTAAACATGTAATTTATAAAATTTTATTAAGTGAAAGAAAATTGTAACGAGCATAGGAAAATGTCCCTGAAAGATAATCACGTTGTTCATGATAACGTAAGGAATTGCACGTTTGTAGTCGAGAGAAAATATCTTGCTCGCAACGTTTTTCTACCTGAAAAATAGATGCAGGCTAAACGAATTAAATCAAGCAAAAAACAATTAGAAGTGAAATTACAAAATAGAGAAGCGCGTCGAGTTAAGGTTAACAACAATACAAAATTGTGTCCCTATGCCCGTTGTTTTTTGAGCTAGTACCGAGCATTTGTATCATTGTTAACATTAGAAGTGAATTGTTAAAAACAATTCCAAATCTCGTTCAGGTCGATTCACTCCTACCCGATCGCGAATACAATACGTGAAAGCCCAACCTCTCCTATACCGTGAAATAGAACCACCGTAAACGGGGTTCTCCCGAGTGCGCCGCGGATGATGCCTCTTTCGGCAGTTCGTTTTCGGTCAGCGGCGGCGGGGCGAAGATGGCTATCCTTTCTCCCCCGCCGTAATCTGCGATGTCCATCCGTGGAGGCGCGGCCGCAGTTTGACCATGCGAGCAAAGATCGCGGCGCCGAGCAGTCAAATGTCAAATGCCAAAATGTATGGCTTCGCTATCCGAACGGGGAGGTGCAACGGGGTGTGACGTTGCACAAGAGTCAACAACGGTTCGCCCGCTCTCTCTCTCTCTCTGTCTATCTCTCGCTCTCTCGTATTTCCTCATTCTACCAGCAGCACTAAAACAAAGTATCTTTCGGCTGCGAAAATAAACGAGATTAATCGTGATTAGTGAACGCATTTTGTTTTCAAATTTGCACGCGAACGTACTGCATTTTCTTAGCGCAAGTTTTTGGTCTTAACTTTTAATTAGACGCAATGATTATGCGTTTTTTCTAGAACATAACAGCTTCCTCAACGGCGTTTATTTTACTTTGTGTTGATTGTCCAGGCAAACTGCTTGTCCACAATTTTATTTTCTAATTGAGAGCAATAATTCGTAACAAGATTCGGTAAAATTACACATTCCCGGCATGAGCGACCAGAAAATACGGTATCGAGTGGGGTGCGTAGCGAAACTGACTT
>JAUJYS010004963.1:0-11448 GCA_033995665.1 Melogona broelemanni
ATGTGAGGGGCAGGGAAGGGAAGGGAAGAGGGATGCAGCTGGAATAGCCAGACTGCAGGATCCACCCCTAAGCTCAAACTGTTAAAACCAGTTCCATGACTGACAAACCAACCAATATACCAGGTGCAGGTCAATCGCTTGGTGAACATCTTATTTAAATGTCCAAAATAACATATTAATATTGTTGTAGTAAAAATACGAGCACAAAAAATACCGTGAGTAAATAAAACCTAAACGAGTTGATCTCGAAGACTTATTTTCAATTTTGTTTAAGATGTTCGTGTATGAGTTTTCAGTTCATTCATGTGGTGGTCTGTTTGGTGGATTGCTCACTAGGTAGGTGGCTCCATCCAAAAAACGGGTTTAGCGATATGACTGCTACTTGAAACCATTTTTGAAAAAAAAAATGCATGGCCATCTTGTGAGTAAAAATTTAAACTAACGTCGTCTGTAGCCACCTTAAGTTTGCACGACGATGACGACATGGCGCGAATTTCTGGCGAATCCGCCATGCTTTTTCCAGAAAATCATCCAATGGATATTTGCGTCAAGGCCATTTGGTTCATTGATTATAAATGAAATGAACACCTGACTCTGGAGACCCGCCAGAGGCCGCCAGTAAGCTTAGTTTCCTCGCCCCAATATGGTGTGACTGGCTCAAGCGCACCCAAAACTGTAAACAAAAAAATCAAACCAACGGAAATATGCCAACAAAGGCGTTTTCAACCAATTTTCTCTGGATGAATTTTTCGTGCCAGCGTTTCCCGCTGTTCCACCTTGTTACGTTTCTGGCATCGGAACACATGTGTTCGTATTATTCGTTTCGCTGCCAAATGCTGATTGATTGACGCTGCACCCCGAAATAGCAGCCATCCATTTCGATATTCAAATAATTCAAGGTCGTTCCCGATACAAGGAAAAGCTCTCTCGGATGAGGCGTTCTGCATTGTATTTAGAAACTGCAATGAATGCGATCATCACGAGTGACATTAGCGCGGAACTCCTTTTTTTTCGGCCATTTCCACACGATTGTTCTTGTCTCTATACCAATTATGGATTATTTTTAAGAACCGCCTAGTACAATAATTTTAAGCTTTCCGTAAAAGTGGCATCGTAATTCTGTCATCCTTCTGGCAATGCTATTTTGAATCAAGATGCCGGCGTAGACGCATTTATAATTTCAACTTAATTGGTCTTAAGTTCTCACAAAACCACCATAAAAACGTGCAAACAACACTGTTTAATAAAAAGTGCCTACCAGGAATTGAACCCACTATCTCTAATACAAAAAAATCTTCATTTATTTTCACTGGGTTCCCTGCGCCTTACCCAATGCGCTCTGGTCCCATGCAGCGCTGCCAAGTTATACACCCACTCGATGTAGGTGATTACCAACAGTATTGGGTTCGTTTTTTATCTCTCTCACCCCAATTCGCCAGTTTACATTTTACCGCCAAACACGCCCAAAAACCTTAACCCATGAATGGCAATTGCTGACAAAAGGGCGGCAGACATACACGAACCATGGAAGAGAAGATGGCCGCCCCAATTACGTCGTAGCACGCACAATGCAGCGGTTTACATATAGAAAGTTTCCACAATTAGGCTGACCAAAAAACGGCGAGTCAGGCGTACACAATAGGTCGAAACAGAGCAGCGACAATCACATCTGTTAACCGCAATTTGACGCAATGATTCTTTTCCTGCGTTGTTTAAGTGTTTAACTTTCTATTTAATGAATTGTACACACCATAGTGCGCGCGTTCTAGTTCTATCATTCACTATTTTTTTACCTTTTCCGTCGTTTTCGTTGTACAAACGTCTCCATTTGCTGTTTGCATAGCAACTTGCGTTGACGTTTTTCAGTTGCCAGGGTGGTAATTTTAGACTTTTTCGTCTACCATAGCAAAAGATATTGCCATAGCAACACGAGGGGTAGAAAAACACATGTGGTGATAGTCACTACTGTAATATGCAAAAAAAAAAAAAATCTTGTGTTGGAACGAAAAATAATAATGTGCCATTTCATGGAGAGAAAAGCACTTACGAACAAGAAAGCTCTGGCCAATTAAAATAACTTGAAAAATTAGGTTTCTGTCAGTCCTGTAGTACGATCACCACATTTGGTTAAAGAAGAGCATGGAACTACAATTTACAATTTGTACCCGCGAGCAGCCCCGGGTGGGAGGGGGGCTATGTCGGGGGTCAAGTGACTAGTTTATGAAATAACATACAGTATTTCGTTTTATAATATCCGCCCTTCCTCTGTTGCGATCGAGGAATAGCCCCGGATCGCTCTATTTGCTATCACCCTCCCCCCTATCAAACTGTTTGGGTCGAGGAAACGAAGGGGAATGAAAAATTCCTAATATTAACAATTTCAAAAACTCAATTTTTTATTCTTTATTTAATGTACATTTAATTTTATTGGCGCCCTATAATTTGTACAGTTTCATTTAGAAAAGGCAAGTTACCGGTAAGCGGCCAGTTCATTATTCATATTTCAACATCGCAGTGGAGGATAAATTTTAGGATGAGTTTAACTCTACCGCTTGACATAGTGGAGACAACCGCAGTTAGGGAGACGCAGTTCAGGCAATTTTAATTTGGAGAATGGATATTTAACTTTTATTTTATACAGTCTTTCAGAGCTTAGGGGTGGATCCTGCAGCCTGGCTATTCCAGCTGCCATTCCCTATCTCTTCCCTTTCCTGACCCTCGTACATCTCTGTAGAGACATGAGGGTGCAGTAATCCTGAGTGCACAAGGCACTACGGTGATTTAAAAAAAAATATATGATCGCTTGGGTCAAGTAAAATTCAAGTATTAATAAAACTCCTAATGCAGCGGAATTTTTAAATCTCAGATTGGATCCTTCAGTCCATCCCACTGATAAACAACCGGTCGGCAGCAAAGTCAAACTCTAATATCCCAACGACCTATCACCTATATAGTACATGTCCCAAAAGTAAAAAATGTACAGTATTATTTAACAAAAGATGATTATTTAGCAAAAAATGATTATTTAACACCAAAAAATGCTGGGTCTCGGACTGTGAAATTTGGATTGTGGCTTTCTCGTCAATCGGTTGTTTGTCAGAGACGTAAGACTTCAATCTTAGCTTTCAATATTCCGCGGCATTATGAGTTTTTATTTATGCGTACAGCAGCTAACACACGCTAGGATAAAATAATGTTTCTCCGAAATCATTCACTATGTGACATTCTACGAGCATCTCAGTTTGGATTCGCTGTTTCATACTTTGATTGTAACTCTTGAACAACGTACCAGCTGTTAAGAGAATGTATTCGGATTTTTTTTCCTCTGTTTGTTTTGAACAGCGAGGGCAGAAGCTGTATAAATTGCAAATTAAAAGCCCGGCCCACGGCCAATTTGTCAAACGAGATTAACATGCCGGGTGAAGTGGCATTGCCGTATCCACAGAGTAGTCACACTATACGGCCACAACAGGAAGCCTGAGTGCGACCCTGGCAAAGACGCGCAAATGACGAGACAATAGCCAGCACCAATTTGCGTATTGTTAGTAACCCAATTACGGATTCGCCGGTCCTTCATTGGTTCGTCGCGTCGAACATGATGTACATCCGTACCAAAATTAGTCTGAATTCAGTCTAATCGAGCAAAAAAAAAAATACTGACTAAAAAAACACACGAATCCCAGTTTGAAAAAATTGCCCTACAAACAATTAAAAAACATCAGAATTTTTAATAAACAGTTCGTTCCTTTAAAAAAAAGGAACCCGTTCCTGTTCTCGTTCCTCTTACGTTCCTCCTAGGAACCCGTTCCACTTCATATAGAAGGTGATAGGAACTAAAAGCCACTCCCATTTCCTTTTCAAATGGAACCTGGAACTTTTTTGTTCTTTGTCCGTTCTTTCGATTAAAAAAATAAAAATAATAAAAAAGCGAAAAATCTTTAATTCAATTTATTCTAACAATTCCATGCGAAAATTGTATTTATATCCCCTTAGTTTTGAATACGAACGTTTACATTTACGATCTAGAGGATTTAACGTGCTCCAATATCAAGCGCAATTCAAATATATTCAGCACACTAAAACTCAGGGTTAAAAATAAATTTAATGCAAAAACAGAAAACACTTTTCAAAACGTTGACAGCTTTAATTTTGCTTAAGACTCTCTCATTGATTGACACTCGTGAAATGAAATTTTAGAAAAATCCTAATTACTCGTAACGATGACAACGGGGAAACTTCAAACTGGAGTCCAAAATTGCCATTCACAAAGGTAGATTCCTAGTATGAAGCAAACGTCATCCAGGAATAATCATTTGAGAACGCCTTACACCATCTCGAACCGCTCTTGCAGTTCAAGTTGTTGTATTTAAGAGGCGAATAGTCAGCACTTTTGTGACAGCATTTTAATGGGTTTCTTAGAATATTAGATCACACACATTTGCGCAACACATGTTACGAGCCCACATTACTAAATAATAAATGAAAAGCTAAAGTAAGTATCATGTCTGGTGGCATACGTACTAAGCATACGGTATTCGAACCGGTATACTGTACAAGTAAGCAAGCATCCGTTCCCTGTGATTGTTAAACACAGCATGACAGCCCGTTGGGCTCCTGGCTAACTAACTCTCAGAGTTGAGGTCAAGGGTCAAAATGCGTTGGACATTTATTGCAACTTGAAAATAAACAACAAAAAAATGCAACAATTGTAGAAAAAAATAACAATATAAACATAAAAATAAAACAATTCAATTAAACTTTTAATTTTAAAAAAATTTAAACAACAATTTATTTAATTAATTTAGTTAAAAATTTAATTGACAAATATATTTTGATATTTTTATTGTTGTGGGACATGCCTGCAATCGCTTATATATATATTTATTTATGTTTGTAACAAACATAATTAAACAAAAACAAAGCTTGTAAATCTATCCCGGCCTGTCTTGAAGTATTTAGAATCATCACCAAAAGTTGTGAAAACTCCCAGACTTATTTTAGCTCCGAGGCTAAATTCAAAGGTGCTGTCGCAAGGTGGATTTTCTCAGATTTAAATTATCTACGCGATCCTGCGGCATGCAGTTACTCCATAATTATTGAATGCTGGGGGAATTTGATCAACTGGAGCTACGCTTAACATTACCAACGCGGTGGCGTTCGACGGCTCGTTTCTCGATTCGGAACGCGGCGTGAGTATCACGCCGGCTGGTGCGTTTGCAAAGTGTGTTTCATAACGCTCATTTGCATCCACGCGTGTGTGTAAATAAACACGCGGGAGAGCATATGGCCCGGGTGGCCGGGCGCAAATTGCGATCTGTTCTGAGACATTATGAATGGTGAGGTGAAAACCTTAAATAATTTGGCAAATATATATTAGCTTCTTCAACTATTTAGGCCCATGCTTGTTGTCGTTTAAGTCTTTTCATGTTTGCTCAAATATAGTTTGACATTTTCGATTGTGGATGACAGTGTTGGGTAGGAACGGCAAAGGAACGTCTCGTGCCAAGGAATTCGTTCCTTTTCTGAGGAACGTTAGAACGTCCTCGTTTCTATTTCTAGACAGGAACGTTGGAACGTCCTCCTTCCTTTTTCGAGAAACATCCAAGGATTTAGGTCACATTTTACTTGTTAAACGTACATGTACGTAAAATGCACATGCCATCCTACATGTTAAACGCGCGTATTTTGAAATTATAGGTTTTATAATCACTAGGTGCGCACGCTTTTTAGCTTATTGTAAAGGTGTCGATGGTAGGTTGCCATTGTCGTCGCTAGTAGTGGGCACTGTAGCTGCTTCACTGTGCGCCCGCCATTAACCTTCAAAATTCAATATAAAAAGCCGGTATAATAGAAGCATGCATTGAGCATATGCGTTATGTGCTGCCATGCTCCGGTTAATATGTGCACAGAGAGATTGAGAGAGAGGTCTGGTTTTTTTCCACGCACTTTGCTTTCACGCAAAATATTGTTTGTAAAAATGGCCGCCAACCAGCGCAATAAAAGAACCGCGGATAGCAATTTCGGGTTTGCCCCGTGTTCTTGAATCCCGTAAAATAAACACGGAAGCTTAAAATAGGCAAGTCGCATTGATATATGATACCTTGGTAGCTTTTCAAATTAGGGGGGGGGGTGAAAAAAATGTGTTAAGGCGTGAATTTAAATGGAGAATACTCCATACATGGATAAATTTTTAAAGGTGCGACTGGCATTGCGGTAAATTTGTTCGCCGTTCCATGCCCATGATCGCGGGTTCAATTCCCGACCGAAACCTCTGATATTTTTCGGGCGAGAGAAATTTGTTCACCCGCTTTCCTTCTGAATGGAAGTGAAGCCGAGAAACCCGTGTTGTACAGAATATGTGCAATTTCAGGTATCCGTTAAAGATCAAACCCTAGATCAGAAACCAATGCTAAGCCAAATAATCAAGTCGCCCCCTGAGTGGGGTAAGGGTTGTAATATTATTATTATTATTATTTTTTTATTTTATTTAAATTGTTGCAATGTTCCAACAATGCATTTAGCTCCAAACCTCGACTTCAGGAGCCAGTTGGTTTGAAGCTTTAACAGAAAATATAAATTATAAAACAACAATAACAATAAATTATAGGAAATTATAAATCACACTTCAACTCTCCGATATGGCAAAAAATTATAAATTAGTTAATGACAGCAGTAAATATCGTAGCAGTGTTTAAAATGGGACATGGAAATGAAGTGGCTATTTTACCACAGGCATAGTCCTCTCGAGGGCTGCTTACGGGTACACATTGTAGTTGTAATTTTACGGGTAGCTTGTCCTAGGTTTGTTGAAGTTTTTTAAGTCATTCTCGCATGCATTCAACATGACCTAACATTTCTTGTCATAGTTATCTGTGTTCTAGCCTAACACCTCTTTGAATAAATATGGCCGCCATGTCATTTTTTTCTACTTTCCTATGACGCTGCGTAATCCTATGAAAACGCGTGCATGCGAAAAAGAAAAACTGGATAGGCAAACACACAAAGCTCGTGGTTAATTGAGCGCGCGGTAAGTCACGAAATCTCGACTGCCTGGCTAAGTGGCACCCGCGAGGTACACACAAAGGGGATTAATTAAAAATTGGAAAATTTCGTAATGTTCGCCACAGGACATGACTACTGCGGGCGATTTGGGCGTCTTCTTCGAGTGCGTGCGCACTTACACATCCAGACGGCTACCGCGTCTGGCGAGAGCGCGTTTTTTTTACTAATACCCCGTTCACATTGCTGGTTCGATCAGCATCGATTTTCGTAGTGTCTTCAGCGCGGAGTTCTGCAGACACTACGAAGTTCGTTCCGTTTGAAAAGAAACCCGTTCCAGTTCCTACGGAAATTAAAAAGAGCCTGGCCATTTATAGTTCCTTTTGGTGTGGTTTGTTGTGGTTTTGTTGTATGTTGTTATTGTGTGTGTGAAAATTATACGGGTATCCACAATTCTAGTGATTTTTTAGGAAAACTTGATCCTCGATGGCAGATCTGTAAGTGCCAGGGAACATTTGTATGATACTTGGAAACATACAGCTACTAAATGGAACAGCGATAAAATTCAATTAGCGTAACACATACACATGGTGGCATACAATGTATCGATCTATCTACACATTTGATCGGGGCTTCCCGGTCGATAGTAACCGGTTGAATTTTGGACCACGTGACAGCAAATCATAAAAACCTATATTCGGTTACCGTTTAGTGGCGATGCGCGCTTCGTCACCAATGATTTTTTTGTTGGAAAAACAAAAAACAATATTCACTCAAGCACGAATACTCGAGAAACCTGGGAACCGATGAATACAAAATTAAATAGTGCATACACGAAAGTATCGAGAGAGAAAAAGAAAAGAAGCTGTAAAATAATCGAGATTTTCCGCAACAATAATTTTCATCCGTGACGTTTTTCGAACGTACGCGCAAAACCGAACTTCAGAACAATCGACGTTCTTCGCGGAATTCGTAAAACCAACCGTTCCGTTGCCTCGCACTGGTTCCTTGCTGAGAGATCTGATAAAATCGCAAAAGAATACACACATACACCCACCGCATAAAAAGAAAAATAATTTTACAGTGCGTAAAATGAGTTGAACGCCAATTTGCGAAGCAATTTAAAAGAAATAAACCAATTAAGAAATAAAAAAGTGTATTTTTCCTTCTAAAGTGAACGCAATAAAAAAAACAATCGTGTCTCTTTGTTGTACCACACAAAGCAATGACGTTAGCGCTAGAAAAAAAAGTAAGTCGTTCTGCGCTACATTTTTAATAGATTAACATTGTAAGTATTTTATTATTATTTTGTTATTTTTATTATTAAATTGTTCATATTTTAATACTGAAACAATTTATAATTTTTTAATTAAAATTGTTTAGATTATAACTTTTTTTTTTTATTCCGGATCACTGTAGTGAAATATAGACAAGCAATACCCTAAACAACTGTTTCATGATAATGCCTAAACATGACTTTATATCGGGTGAATCATCGTTAGAATTTAATGAGATTAAAAACACCCCTTAAGGGATAAAAATCTGTCCCCAATTCATCAAGTGCAAATCGCAGTATTGCGTCGCCATCTTTTTTTTTAAATATCGTACGGAAAAGAGTGCTGTTATGTTCGGTTGGCCATCGAATGTGGTTTTCGTCCGACTCGTCTACGGTTGTACTCGTCTATGTTCTCTGCTTTTTTATTTTTTAGTGCGGAAGGTGGGAGGACGACAATTTTTTTTATCAATTTTGACAAAGCGAGTCAGTCGTGAAACAACTACTGTGAAATAGAAACTCGTTCCCGTTTTGAATGATGCAGCAAGCGATTAACCCGTTGGCCCAAACATGTCCTGCCTAATGACTAATGTGACACATTAAAGGGGTTGTAATGATCATATTTAATCTGCACGATCTCTAAAAATGACGAATGAACCCAAAGCGACACTAACGGAAATCTTGACTACCGGTATATACAGAAGCATAGACGCAGCTTGAATCATGAATGCCTATGGCAAAGGTATTGTCGGTCAATAGATCTGTGGGGCGATAGTCGCGAACAGAAACCATTTTTCATGTCAAGATTATTATTTACCACAATCTCAGAAATATCACTAGTTCTAGTAAGCATTTGTGTTAGATGAAACCATATAATCTCACGCAGAGCGTTCCATTTTAATTTCAATATAAATAAATTAACGTCCAAAGAGGAATTTCGAGATAATTACTGCCGTTAAATTGTAATTGATCATTGTTGTTTATAGTGGGGGAGCGACGTGCATCAAGATAATGACCAAAAACAAATATGCTGATATTCAAATCGCGGAAAACAATGAAGTTGTTTGGTGACATAAAAAAATTGGTAATTATTATATTTCTGTGAGTGCATACGGTGAAAATTATAACGTTTCTTTGTTGTATGGAAACTTCTCTTGCAAACCTCAATTCGAATTGAATATTTTACTCCTCTCAGCACCCGTGAATGGCCTCATTTTGATACGCATCACATACATGTGTAGAGTATATGCATGTAAATGAACACATTATGCACCCCATTTGAAATACTACTAACTGTTTTCTAAAAAAAAAATAGAACGAATCAAAATGAGCACTATTTTATGATGATACATTTACATGAAAGGAGACATTGGCGAATATAATTAGCATTGCATCTGTGTACGGTGGTTAATTGAATCCCAGATGGAGTTTCAGATAGTTAGCTCGTTGCTGTATAGAAAATTAACCATCCCTCAATTTTCTTACGCGTTTGCGAGAAAACCGTAATGAAATTCATGGGGAAAACTAAACATCTGGATAGTTTTAGTTATAATTGACATTCCTTAACATGATGAAGAACTGTCATCACCTCAAAATTTGGGGGAAATTAGCCACCCCTTAGCCGCATCGAAATGCTGGCTATGAGGGAACAACTATCAGTTTATGTGAGACGTTGGTCACAGGAGGTTACATCCGCCGATTCCAAATCACCTCGTTAGCACAAGGTGTTATGCTTACACAGGCACAGAAAAAGACAGATTGAGCCTATTAGGCCACAGACGTGTGCGCATTGTCTAAATTTTCCTTCATGCGTGACGTCACGTCGCCAACTCTTCAGGAAACAAACAACTGTTACGTCAAGATCTTAAATTATAGGCTAGTCACGTTCGTCATGTTCTTTCCCCTTTCTACATTTCACTTGGATTTTTTTCCAAGAATATTTAAAAAAAAAATACCAATAGAAAAATTAAAAAAGCTGTTCTTTTGTGTAAGACGTGAACCCATACCTAACTAATGTCTCGAAGGTCTTCGTAGTAGAGTCTCCGTATAGAGCGTTCTCACATACTGTGATCGTGATCGCTGGTTCGATTCCCAGCCAAGACTTCCCGAATTTTCGGGTAAAAAAATTCGTCCTTTCCTTAGGAATGTGCAAATTTGTTATTAGTTAGCATTGCTTGGTCAAATATCGACCTGAATCGATATGATTTTTTCTCTGCTGTCACGATCGATTTGATCGCGATATATCGGATCACATAAATCGTTTGGTATTTTTTCGGCACACGCGCCATTGTTACGAAAATTTGCAACAAAATAGGTTCTAATGAGTATTTTCTGAAAATAAGTGTATCTGCCAACTATCTTCTCCTCACACACAATGTCAGTGTGGTTGTCTCTTAGAAATATTCCTTTCTCATAGTTAATTTCGATCGATATTGTAATAGTGTTGTGCGGTAACCAATTGAATTGGGCTCTTAGCTGCCTTTCGTACGAACCACAACCTAGAACAACGCGCTTCACCTTAATTCGGATGGGACGTTCCTGTGAGCGAATACTCAGAATGGAACTTGTCCAACAAACCGGAATCGATACAACGGTATCAATCTACGACGTCCGGAGAGGTTCGTTTTTATCCGCTCACTTTAGTTCGCACGTTCGAATTTGTTTTTAAATTTTTTATTTCCTGCCAAGTCATGCAGACCTCTATAGGTCTACATTTTCCCAAATTAACCGCATGAGCTTTAAAGGGAAGATACTTTTACCTATATTAGCAAAAGCGCTTTAGCACTTCTATTAGGATTAGGATTAGGATTGACAGGGGGCATCCGCCCTCTGTCGTCACTCCCTGCTCAAAGGCAGGGAAGAATTAACCCCACCTTAGTCAATGCCTAGAAATCGACTATGAGGGGTGGCAGGGACATTGAAACACATGCCATTAACAGTATTCACTTTTCGAGATTTGTCCCTTAAAATCGGTGGCTTTTTTAATATATATTTTTCCATATCAAATATGTAATATGTTTTTATTTTATTTTATTTTATTTACATATTTTCATTTTATAATACATGTACATCTATATAATTGTTTCTTGGTTGACTTTGTGTGATGTCCTGGAATGACCTCACATATTTATTAACTGCCCAAAAGGTCGGGAGAAGATACCCGACCTGATATAAAC